>JASANG010001674.1:0-107491 GCA_030248215.1 Enoplolaimus lenunculus
AATACGAAAAGCGGTCCATATAAAGATCGGGGCGGAGAGTTGTTCTGCAAGACTAGAATAGAGTAAGCTTAAGCTTTAAACTAAATGTTTTGCTTGGCTTAGACTTAGGCTTAGGTTCAGGTTTAAGTTTAGGAATATGTTTGTAATATGAAGCAATGAACGTATTCTTACGTCACTGTTGACTGTTCTCTGTTGAAAGCGCGAATCTTACGCTTAACTGATTCAAACTCAACTGCGACTTTAGTTTACTCAAGTTGTCGCTACATTTTAAACACAAAAATGTTCCGAAATACCCGTAGTATTTGTTCAAATACAATACACGTGGTGTCAGTTTGTCGAGCGCCTTGTGGGGATTACAGATAACTTACAAAGAGCGATTTAACTTTCTTAAGGGGGCAAAAATTATCCATGGTGTTGAAACTCTTGATCATTCGTTGTCTATTGCCTCACGGTAATGTATGCGGCATAAGAATTTATCCGATTACTGTAGTGACCCGAATAATAGGGGGGTGGTTGATATTTATTTGGCCTCTACAGAGGGTACCCTTTTGTTATTTGGTTACGGACTGTTATTTATTTTTAATCCGTGCACCGCCACCCTTCGTTACTGATATATTCGGTACTGCAAGTATCCGTTGAATGAAACGTATATTTGTCTTGTGTCAATAGCTTGAGCGATAACGCAAGGTTTAAGAATGTACTTTCAAAACTAAGTATGTTTCAAAGTGTCGAACTCCTACCACTCCCCCATTATTCGGGTCACTACAGTATCAAATGATTTAATAGCACAAAGATATATGAAAAGGTGCTCATTAGCTATTTCAAATAGTCTATTAGACGCGCATCAAAAACAAATTTTTTACGTTTTCGATTTAGTCTGTTGATTTGTAAATATTCTACCTTCAAAGCATAGTACAATCTCATCGTAGGCGAACGAGTGGATATCAAAGTACTTTGAGTAGTAAACATTTTGCACCTGACCCTTGTATTTACGACAATTGCTGGATGCTTTTAATTTTTTGCAATATCACAAACATTTTTGCATTTTACGCTGAAGCAATGCAAGTCTACGTTCGTTTTGTACTCTTGAGTTTGAGCATTAACCCTTTCTCACATGAATATTTTCTATTCCCCTGAGACCTACTTTTATGCTAGGATTCGAACTCCAGTGACTGGAGTGGGAGGCGTATACCATCACCACTCAGCTATAGGAGCTTGACGCTCGAGCCCGAGGGGGCTCTCACGTCTTGTGGTGATTTAGTACTATGTATTCGTGTTGCAATTGTTAAATACGGTGCGATATATACTATTTAACGTATATACACTGCGCTTAGTTGCCTACAGGCAACTCAATGTGCGAAGGGGTTAAGTCTTATAATAATGAAAGATAAATGCCAGCGCTGCACGCCCCATATTAATTAGCATATATACATTGCATTCATGCTTAGTTTAAACAACAGCTGATTGATTGATTAAGCTAAACGTATCGAAGAATACTACTGATGAATGGGTTAAAGTTGCTTGTAGGGCTGTAAGTGTAGATTAAGCATGTTCATAAACCGAAGCCTGTATCTAAGCAACAAAAATAGTCCAAAATCTAAACTTGCTTTTATGCAGTACCACCACAAACCGGACGTCTCCAACGTTCAGGAATAAAGACGAACTGGCTTTCCAATTTTGTCCAATTGTCGTTCGGATTAGCGTTAGGATGCTTAAAATGTTCTACACTCAGTCAATATTTGGTCCGAAACGGGATCGTCAAACTTCCAAGTCGTGGTTAAAGCCTATTTGTATCGATTTGAAAACACAATTATACGTATATTTGAAGAAGGCCTCATCGTTTTAGGCCCATTTAGGCTCTCAAAACGGAAATCTTAAACGTTCACAAACGAACACAAATGTTTGGACGTGAAATCAGATGTGGCGGATTTATTAGAATTGTTTTAACGGTTCAGGTTTCAAATGGATAGCATTTTTAAACCAGTCTCAATCAGCTCATTTAGTATAATGGTTAATATAAATTTGTATTAGCTGAAACACAGCAAAAGGTGTTTAGCAGTACGGTGTTGGTTTATGTAAAATTTTTTGTCTGGTCGTATTAACGTTTACTATCATGAACCCCGTCGCATGCGATCCTGTTTTAGGCCCATGTAAACATCAGGGAGGGAACGTTTTTCTGTGGGACGGTAATAGAGTAAGCTTAAGCTTTAGACTAATTTTTTGGTTCGCTTAGGCTTAGGTGTAGGAATAAACTCATTCTTACGCTTTAGGCTTAGGCTTAGGCCGAGGCTTAGGAATATGCTTTTAATACTGTTCCACCCATGTTTTATACATTGGCCCTGTTTTATTTGAGATTTAATTTGAAACTACATTTTTAACCCCAACCTTTTGGTTGGGATGCGTTTATCTTCATATTTAGTGATAGGAACTTGACGCTTGAGCGTTATTGGGCTTTCACGTCTTGCGGAGATTTTGCGTTGTATTTATATATGAGTTGCGGACATATTTTTTGCACTTGGTTGCACCAAGAGTCGATAATGGTTTCAACAAGAGTGTGCAACTGGGTACATTCTGTGTCCAAATGAATGTACCAGGTACGCGTTGCATTTTTCCCTACCCCCCTCATTTGGGGGGTGTTGAAACCTTGAACCCAGGCAAATACTGTTGCGATACACAGTGCAAACATTGTTCGATTGTTTTCTTGATTTAGGTTTAACTGAGTTCTCTGTGCAGTTGACCCCCTAAATAAGAGGGGTATGGGTAAAACGCAACGCGCGGTGGTACTTTTTATGACGGGTATTTTTGGAAATTGCACACTCTTATTATCGACCCTTGGTTGCATTTACTGTGCTCTGTGTGGGAATCGTTACACGTGCCAGAGCTAATTGATCCCAGGCACGAGAATTTTTCAGAACACAAAGAAAATAAACTAAACCGGGCCAACTTATCATCGTTAAATGGATTTCCTTGGATTTATACATTGACGTAAAGTTAAAAATCCATAGTCGCTTTGGTGTGCTTATAGAGCACTTCTGCAAAATTTAAGCATCATCCGTATGACTGGTACATATTTTCAAATGCGTATAGTACCTGTCACCAGTAAGTGACAAATTTGCAAAATAACGAACTCAGTACAGATCGCAAAATTTAGGCTAAGTAAATGAGATGTAGAAAATTTGCTTGATTTTTAAGCTTTATTTATTTACCGATTCGAAAGTTAATTGCATCAGCTGATGATTGGTGTCAGACACGTTTTCCAATGCCAAACAATCTTAAACGCAATGCACTGATTTTGCGAACAAATTAAATTATAAACTTATCCAAATCATAATTTAAAAACGAACGCGGAACTTATTTTTAAATAAAAAGACTTCTGATAATAAAATCAAATAAATGGATACTACGCAACTGCCAGTTATTTCATTACCGAGCGGCGATCAGGAACAAGTGGAAGACGAACCAACGCTGCATCAAAATGAACGCCTAAAAGTGATCAAACGTTCCTCGTTTCAAAGTCAGGTGAACTCTCTCACATGGATTATTTGACAATTTGAGAATATTTTGTAGTGGATTGCAAAACTCGCAATCTTAACAGCGCACGTGTACTTATATTTACTACCTGCCCCATTTCACACGTGCAAGTTTTCCAACGAGAACTTGGTGTTGTAAGTTCAATTTGAATCTTTTTAGGGTTTTCAAACAAAACCAGCAATTGAATAAGCTTAGGAGAGGGATTTCTGATGTTTCGGCAGGTTTCGAGTGATATAAAATTGACATTAACTACCAGCTCAACGAAAGAAAAGAGTAAATTAATTGCTTGACAAGCAACTTCAATATTACTCTTTGCTGGAGTTATTTTAGTTGTGTTATATAAACGTTAACCTGAGGAAGTTTCGCTTCGAAATTAATAGAATTGTTCACGCTTGGGTTGAAAGTTGATGTACGAACAGTGAAGGTCTGATAAGAATTGTCTGTTTTTCCTTGGCTTTTTATCAGTCACATCAGAACAATGGCAGATCCATGTTAGCTCGGGGGATTTGGGTTCCTACCATCTTAGCCCCCTTTTCTGTATAGCGCTCTGTAACGTCGATTCATTTAACCAATCAAATCTGTACGAGCGATATAAGCCAAACACAAAACAAACCGTTAAACTGAATAATCCTGCTGGAACAGATACAAATAGGATTTCGTTTTAATCCATTATAAAATTATTAGCAGAAGCGGATCCAAAGTTTTATGATGAGGGGAGTGGGCTGGCAAATATTATGAAACGAATAATTGTAACGTAGCGACCGTGTCATTTTATCACCAAAAAATTTTCTGAGAGCGGAAAATTCTAAGGTAGGCGGAATCTTACCGTTTCAACGCAAAAAATGCTGCGGGAAAAATTGTAAATAATTGTAAGATAGGGACCTTACCATGTTAACACAAAATAATTTCCGATGGGGGGGAGCGCGTACGCCACCTTCTTTGAATCCGCTAGTGATTATGTACAATAAGCCGATGTATTTTTAAAATATCCCATTCACCAATGAGAACAATAAACCCTTAACGAGACTGCATCATCCCAATGTTGATTTGTAAGCTTTTAGTCGATATTTTTTGCGTTTATCTATGCTACATGAAATGTTGAAGATCATCCAACTTTACACTGTTTCTAATAACCTTTAATCATCGTTAGGATGAACGCAAACCATCTGCAATTTTACGAAATTCTGCTATATTTCAATACCGACGGAGTGCTTGTGAAGTGTCTTCTTCATCAACGTCCAAATTTGTCGCACAGACCCGGCAGTTCGCTTGTTCTGCATTCGTTGACCGTTTGGAAACACAAAATAAAAGAAGTAAGTTTTTTTGCGTGACACCCGTTTAAATAAAAGTTTTGGCCCATGAATACAACAGGGCCGGAACAGTAGTATAAGCATATTCTTAAGCCTAAGCCTAAGCCTAAGCCTAAGCCTAAGCGTAAGGATGAGCCTATTTCTAAGCCTAAGCCTAAGCGTAAGGATGAGCCTATTCCTAAGCCTAAGCCTAAGCCTCAGCAAAAAAGTTAGTCTAAACTTAAATTGACTAATTCGGTCCCGCCGGAAAACGATCTGGCCCTTGTTCTATACATGGGCCAAAGTTTTGGTTGTTATACAACACGTGACACGTTTAAGGTTAAGGCTTAGGTTTAGACTGTGGTTTACGCTTTAGGTAAATCTATACACAAATGTTTGGGTTTAAACTCAAATAAGTCTTTTTCCAAACCTAAAACATAAGCCTAAGCCTAAGCGATGCTCTTCAAGCTTGTACGGTTTATTGCAGAAGAGCCATGCAATAGCAATTATACATACATATGCATATATACATACATATATATAAGTTTATAAAATTATATGAAAATAACTTTAATTCAGCTAAATTTTTAAGCTGCGGTTAACAACTACAGGTTTTCAGAAACAAGAATTGTATTATACTTTGCATTGTGGCACGTTTCCGTTTTACCTAAATAAACTTGCGGCGCGAGACGTGGTTCTGCACCGAAATGAGTTGTTCAGAGAGTACACTGCAAAAAATGGTGAGTCAAATTGATTCTCTACGAAATAAGCTTTACGAGACTACACACAAATTCGACTCCGCCAGAGTCACTTTTGACTCACTAAGCCGCACGTTTGACTCTGGCGGAGTAGAATTTGACTCAGTTTGTGTAGTCTCGTAAAGCTTATTTCGAAGATAGTCAATTTGACACACAATTTTATGCTGTGCAACAAATTCTGTTGTCACAAAAAAAGGCTACAGGGTAGTTAAATGCCCGAAAAATGTGAAATTTGGAAACGTCCGTCATCAGCCCAAACCATCACATTTATGAAAGATATAACATGATAACACTCAGTTTAGTGTTTTTGTTCCGAAGTTATTGTAAAATTTGGTATTTTAATTTCCCATATGTTTCAATTAAAATTGCGTTTGCATCAGTCAGATTTGTGTGTTTATATATTACTGTCTTGCAGAAATTCCAAATACAGGGGTTCGAAGAACAACTTTTCCTTCAAAACTATCAGAAGTCCAGATTCTAGATGCATATTAAATTTTACTTAATTAAAAAATTCTAATTATATAAATTTTATAGCTTCCTGCTCGCTGCTCAATTGATTCAGGGTGTCCACGCCTTTTGAATACTTCACTGATGCCGCTGATTCTATAGGAAAGTCCGGCCATATTTGGCCAGTATCCGAACAGTTAAACATTTAACCACTGGAGCATTTTCCACCCACATTTAAAAAGTTTAGATTTTGCGTGCTTTTAATAATAAGATGCCTACAGGCGCTAATATATTAAAGGACACAAGAGCAATACAAATATTTTCAAGTATATGACACGAACCATGTTTAAATCGATGCACAGGAAAAAAGTTTATTATTTATAACTAGAAAATGAAGCAATGAGGGCCAACTTAAAATTGTTTGGTACTACCAGGGTGTAAACGGATAGTTAAAATAACGAAAACGGAAACGAATATCAAAATATCGGAAACGGAAACGAATATCAAAATATCGGAAACGGAAACGGAAAACGGATATTGAAGCACAAATGGTTCAAAATCGTTTTATTTTTCTGCCAATTGAGGCGTGCAAACAGGGTTGTTGGCTGGAACAAAATATACCGGAAAAAATGGGGTTTTTTATTTTTTCCCATTTTTTCTGAGGGGATAGAAAAAATTGAAAAAGTGGAAAAATATTAAATGATTCTTTAATATAATTTGCAACTATATATGTATATGATATAAAAAACGTTTTTAGATGACATGTAACTAATTTACATGCAATATATTAACAGTGACCGTGTGTATATATGTCAACCAGGACACATTATATATCCGAAAAGAGCCAAAATTTCAGCATATGAATATATAAATGGATTTTAGAATTGAAGCTTTGCCACTAGAGTTAATGTGAAAAAACCCAAAATTGTCTTGAATATAATATATTCTTACAAAAAAAACAAAAAGTGTGACTTGTTTATCTCGCTCCACTCATGAGTTTCTGATGTTCTGATGAGCTTCCCCGATTATTCCACGTCAAAACTTAAATTTGTAAAAAATTCAACTTTTGAGATCCCAAATTTCCTCATTGGACCCAATATTCTTTGTCGAAAAACTACATAGGGAAAGTCATGATAAGATCAAATATGTAAAAGTTTCAAAATCCAAGCATTTTTGGGCAAACGCCGGCTAAGGGCGGGATAATTGATCACTCAGATAAAGAATTGATTTTTTCCATTTTATTTCATTTTTTTCGGAAAAGTGAAAAATAATTCATTTGTTTCCGATCATAATTTCTTTCCAGAAAAGACAACCCTGCGTGCAAATATTCAACGGTTTTTTAAAAATTTTAAAGAAATAATGGCGGATGCATCGAAATTTTTAAGATTTTGGATGAATTTAGTAATTTTTATTCTATTTCAAACAATTGCAGCATATCTGTAGCGACGAATTGCAAGATATTACGTGATTTATAACTAATTTTGAACATAAAAAACAGAATTTCCATTATTTCTATAACGGAAACGAAAAGGGGAACGGATTTTTACCGGAAACAAAATGGAAACGAATATCGGGTTACACCCTGGTTAATACCATGTTTGGATTTGCCCATGTTAATTATAGGGGCCAGCCCACTATACGTTAGGGAGACTAGGGACTTATAGACTGGGAAGTTTAGGCTTACGCTTAAAATTAAGCTTAAGGTCAGATTAAAGTTTAGGCTTGGGTCAAGGTTAAAATGAAAAGGCAGACCCGGATAATTAACTTCGGCCCAGTTTTTATCATTGACGCTATAGATGTTTCATGATTTGTCGAAGTTCAGCTGGTAGACCAGGAATGTTTTTAGCTTCTTGAGTCATTGTGAGATAAAACGCGGATAGCAAGAGATATAAGTGGTTCTCCAAGTATATACATTTTCTGTAGTCATCAAACCAGGTTGGTTATCAAGATAGCAAGTCCAACTGAGTCAGTAAACCAATCCTTGACCAAGGCAGTTCCACAACCTGAAATTCATAATACAGGGTGCAACGTGAGTGAACCCTGACCTCAGAACCATCGTCATTCAGTTATGAATGCGTATCGCCGGGGATTTATCCTACTCACAAGTTGTTTAATGAACAGTATTCACAGACCAGCCGTAGCAGCGTTGCCGTTTCAGCTTGTGAGCACGCAAGAATTTGCTTCAGTCGAAATTGAAACACCCTTTTTAGTGAGATTTTAGTTTCAATTTGCTGTATTTCATACAACCATGGAAGAACTTTGAACGCTATAATTACAGCTATTGGCATGAAGTTTTAAGGCTAAAGTCGAGGCAGGGTACAGGGAGTATGGCTGGTTTATGGTTTCGCTTGTGCCCAGACAACAAGTTTTCTATGCTTCACAAGCGGAGTTCGTGGAAATAGACGCCGTTATAAAACTGAGCAGCTACAAAATATGCTTATTTTAAAACCAACTTTACCAGTTTTTGGGTACAGCTAATCGGGCCCGTAGCGAAGGGGGGCCAGGGGGCTCAGCTCCGTCTGGAAGTTTTTGCCCCCCCTAGAAAGTTTTCAACCTTGCTTATAACTCATGGAAAACCCTTGAATGGCCCTACTGAAAATTTTTAGCCCCTCTAGCAAGGTGAGCTGGCTACGGGCTTGCAGCTAATGCGGCTAGTTTTAGTGCACAAGTTGCATTAAATTGGCGATATTTTCTATTTTCGCAGATAAACTAAATTTACATATTTGATAACCTATACAACAGCCATTGTAATTTTTCAGACCAACTTAAATTCTGGCAACGGCAGACAGCTGACCTTTGGTTCTGGTAAAATTTTGGTGAAATTTTCAATTTCACTGTTATTTTTTGTACTTTATCTTTGGTTCAAAACATTGATAAACGGACAGAAATAGCATAAATAAATATTTGATCACTAAACACAGAATAACATATTCGTTTATCAAAACCCTGTGTTATTATCACGTAAAGCTTGCGTTTTCAATTCGTTCAAAAATTAATACAAAACAAAATTAGTCTCATATTTCAGCTGAGTATTGAGCAGTTGTATCAGTTTCATCTTGGATGGTTCACGGCCAAGTGAAACTTCATTTTCCAATTAACAGTTCACAAAGACCGGCGCCGTAAATGTATAAATAGCAGGATACAACCGGAGGTGTGCCTCCGGGTCCTGCTCTGGCAGAAAATCGGCCTCCGACTCCGGCTCCGGCTCCGTTAGAATTTTTGCTGGAGGTTCCGGCAATTTCGGTAGTACAAATTCTGCATAATTTTGCAAAATTTATCTATTTAGCGCGTTTCGTTTTAATACTTTTGTCACAATTTTCAGGAAAGAATTTCTGGAATTTCGCAGAAAATTAGCGTAAAACTGAACAACTCAACAACATATTTCAGATATTGGCTAAAATTAACTATTTATCCATCATTTTTACTACCGAATTTCGCCTCACCTCTAGCTCCGGCAAGTTTCGTTGACCTCCGGTTCCGGCTCCGCATTTTTCACCTCCGGTTGCACCCTGATAAATAGCATGTGCACACCAATGGTTGCGTTTCATTAATAAAAACTAGCCGACATTTTCAAATAATTGGCGAAACGTAGCATGGTATTTAGACCTCGAGAGCCAACTGAGCATCATATTTTTATCGAAAATTTTTGAGACAGGACATCGTAAAAATTGCTGTGATTTTGGTTTGTCTATATATCTATATATAATTAAAGCTGGAATACCCAACATACGTATTGTGGGCAATTTCCCAGTATTAATTTGCTTACAATGAATTTTTAGAACACAAACGTGTTTGCTCTTTGAAAAGAAAGTCTGCATACAGATGTTTAAACTTTAAAGAAAAAAGCCTCTGACTCAAAAAGATTTAGGGTTTGTCCGCTTTAGGAGTTGACTACTAGGGACAATGTTGATCCATGCGACATAGCGAAGGTTCAGGTTGTAAGGGTTTTATCTTCTCAATTAACTTAGATAATTCTTACCGCGATGCCAACAACATTTTGCCATTCTGTTTCTTAGCGGCAGAATGTATGCACAGGTGATGTTTCCCACGCTTCAGTGCTTCTGGTGGTTTGCAATTTTTAACTTTATTCCTTTGTTACTAAACTTTTAAAATTGTTATGAACTGTTGGATCCGGAAACTTCTCATGGAACAGACCCCGTGATACATAGCAGTTCAAAAGATTGCAGCGAATCGAGCGAAAATCTGAGTACTACATCGTAATGCAAAGTTTTGGTTTTGATTTCTGTTGCGAGGGGATACAAGACATGCGGATGCCCTGAATCGTCAGTGTAGTTATGGATTGCAGTTTGAAAATTTTGACTAATTTCTAGTTTAGTATAAGTAAAGATGGAGACTAAAAAGTCCGACCCGGGTGATCTCGAAAGAAATTTACAAGGCTGTCATGCGGTTAAAATGATAATATACCCTATACATTGAACCATCAAATATATGTAAATGAATAGATCCTAAGTGTTGAGATGCTGGTTAGACTTTGCCAAATTTATATCAACAGAAATTGCGCTATTCAAATCAACAGCGGTTGATTTATTCGTTTTAGTTTATATTCACGAAACTGATATTAATAATCGCTATCAGTAAAAGTTGGTAAATCTAAAGTTGCTAAATATGCCACATGTCAGTTTAGGTGATAATTAGGACCTACAACTTGAACAAAATATTGAAGTTTATCATCTTCCCGTTAAGCGCGATACGCAGGATTTTTTGGACGTTTGTCATAGTTTGTCATACAAGTTTCGGCCCATGTTTCTGTAAGGGGCGTCCAGGTTTCCGGTGGGTCCATAACACAGTAGTTTTAGATTGTAGATAACATTTTTTGCTTAGGCTTATAGGCTTAGGCTTAGGAACACATTTTTCCAACGGTTAGAAATAGGCTTTTAGGCTTAGGAATACGCTTAATCTACTGTTACGCCCCCTTAAAGTAACATTGGCCCAAGTTTCTATACAATACATCTTTTAAGGGTTATATAATGTTACAAAACTTTACCAACCAAGTCTGCAGTTCCGCTGGGTGGTAAAGGCGCCTCCTGGATTATCATCCTGTGCAGATGATTCCACGAAGCAAATCAGATTTAGCGAAATTGATATTCATAGATATTTTGAAACGAAATTAAAGCCTATGACGAGCGCAGGGTATTCTCGTGGCCATGTGCAGTAGCCTAGTAACACTACTAAAAATCTGATAACATTGACATTAGTAGCAGGAATACATTAAAAATATGTTTCATAAGCGGCGCCAAATTTATTAAGTCCCCTTATCCCTTACTGTGACCGTACGGGGCGTTCGAGTTGCGGTACCCACGACACTGAGACAGGGCAAACGACAGTAAACATTCTCTCGCACTGCATTGATCTCATACATTTGGTTTTGCATTTATTGCAATAACGGAAACCCCAGAGCGTCAGTGCGAAACTGCAAATATTTTTGTGCATTTTCCGTCATTTAGTTGGTCAAAATTCGGATTGACTCAACGAACAATCAGACACTTTACAGAATCAAATATAATTTTTGTGATTAAAATTATAGGCATTTTATTGAGCGAAGCGGAGTTTTGCAAAGCGTTTTATATTTTGTACTCTGGGGTTGAAAGCTGGATGTCCATCCGTCCGTCTGCCGTCTGTTTGTCTGTCCGTCCGAAAAGAATCTCAGGAACAGCTGAACCGATTTTGATAAACTTTTTTGTTTGAAAGCCAATAGTCCTGGGGTGTTAACCGCGCATTTGCGTTTTAAAATTTGGAGCCGTTTATTAGCTACAGGCTAATTTGCATTATTAATTAAGCCTAAATTAGGTCTTTTTACATTATTTCACTAATTATTACAGCTCAAGCAATCTAGTTTCAGCGTAAAAGGGTTTTCGGGTGCGCGAAATCTGAATAGACTGTTTACAAACCGCCAAAACCGATAATTGAGTAGTTAGCTAATAGATAATTTGTATATTAGCAAAGTTTATAAGCCTAAATTAGGATTTTTTACAATATGTCACTAATTATTAAGGTTAAAAGCAATATAATTCCTTCACTAAAAAACTTTTAGGTTCGAGGAATTTGAATAAATTGTGTACCCACCTTCAAAATATTAGCATAACTGCTTACGTGTGTTCGAGCTTCGCTCAATACATGTCGTCCCACTACGACTGGTATTTAATAGTGGACTCCGAAACATTTTGTGAAAAATTAGTAAGGTCTCTCCTATTCTTCAAAAGTTCAATTTTGTAAGGTTTATACAAATTTGTTTGTATCAGTCTGCGTTAGAACCCTCAAAGCGTTTTGCCTGCGGTGCTGTATGCATGGCCCGTTTAATTACAATTACGGTCGGCAAATTGCAAGTCGTGCGTGCCACCCATGTGAACGTTTTTACTTCTCCAACAAGCGTAGTCAGGATGTTTTTAGCACCAGGCTTTAAGACTCAAGCATTACTGTAACTCCTGGTTGACTAAATATTTTGCAATTGGTAATCTTAGCTACACATCTGTGTCACATGACCATGGTCGTTCCTTCTTAAGACACCCCGCATCCGATGAATCAGTTAGATTAGCATGTACATATAACAAATCTCAAATAGCAATGCTTTTATTATTATCACTAAACGTTGGCTGAAACTGACTATTGATTGTATCGAGTTAGTTGGATGGAACAGGGAATCAAGCAGACGTTGATTTGACTTGGAGCGCCAGGTATGTACTGTTAATTTTGTATGTATCATAAAAAATGTATTTTAAACGTTAACCCTTTCCTTCATGAATATTTTCTATATTGGCAGACACTTGTCTTCAAAATAAGATTTGAACCGGGCGTGTGCATCATCACCACTCAGTAATAAAAGATGGAACGCAAAAAAATGGTGAGTCAAATTGCCTCTCTCCGAAATAGACTCTACGGGACTACACAAACTGAGTCAAATTCGACTCCATCAGAGTCAAGCTCGACTCACTAAGTCACACGTTTGACTCGAGTGGAGTCGAATTTTGACTCAGTTTGTTTAGTCCCGTAGCGCCTATTTCGGAGAAGGTCAATTTGACTCATTGTTTTTTGCAGTGTGGAGCCAGAGTTGGTTCTCACGCCTTGTGGAGATGCGTATTGTAAATACATGTAATGGTTTGTGAATAAGCATTGTTAAAGCAATATGCAATAGCTGTGAACGTGCCTGTTAATGGCGGTGAACGCATCACCTGGCAGTTTTTGCGTGCTGGTTTTGACCCCAACGTAAGGTTAGTAAAACTGTGCTGAATCAATTATGCAAAGTTTTTGGTTTCACCGTTTAAAACAGTTGCAAAAAACTTGTTCGGTTAATATGTTTCTGGTACTGCAGTTACCTGCCCCCCAGCACAACAGTAATGACGGAAATACCAAAATTTATACGGTCGAATTTAAATTATCGGCCCATGTTACCTTTGTGGCCGTCCCGGTTTCTGGTTGGTCTGTAAAAAAATAGGCTTAGATTCTAGACTACATTTTTTGCCTAGGTTTAGGCTTAGGCTTAGAAATACGCTTAATCTACTGTTACGGCCCTAAAAGTAACATTGGCCAAATTATCTATGACCGCTAATAAAACCTCAAAAATCGTACCCATCAAACTAACTTAAAACTGGAAACGAATGACGATATGGATGCTTGTTTTGTAGTTTTGTACGCATATCACATTGAATACTTTTGTTGACATCGTTTTGTGAATATTATATCCCGAGTGATCCATGTTCAATACGCCGCTGGGAAAAATAAAATATTCTAAAGCCTATGCACGAGCATCCCCACCAGTTTGCAGCTGCCCAGACATGGTTGGATTTGGAATCTTTTTGCATATTTGAACTTGTCTTGACTTTTCCTAATCATTCCACATCGAAATTTGAATTTTTGAAAAGTTCGATTTGTTAAGGTCCGCAGTCGCTTGAACCCAAATATTTTTGTCGTCATAAAGTTAGACAGATTACTTATTGTTCGACACAGATTTCGAAACTCATCCGAATTGTGTTTCATGTTTCGCTATCACATGACTGGGTAACGAGTAATTGCCAAGTATTTTAGCTTTAGCTTAAAAGCCTTAAGCTTGTGGGAAAACGTGTTTAAGTGCAGCCGGCTTTCTTTCGGTATAAACAATAAGCATATTCCTAAGCCTAAGCCTAAGCCTAAGCCTAAGCGTAAGGATGGGCATATTGTTAAGTTTAAGCCTAAGCACAAACGTAAGCCTAAGCAAGAAAATTAGTCTAAAGCTTAAACTGTCTCTATTACAGCCCCTCCGGAAAACGATCCAGCTCTGTTCTATACATGGGTCAGTACAAGGATAACGATAAGGAGGTGTAGTTCCTTCAGAAATTATGGAGAGAGAAAAGCCTTCAGATTAAACTTCTGGATCATAGAGAACAAATAATTTTTAGTGCATAAAATTATCCATCCCAAAGCTAAAATCCTGACTACGCCCATGTTTGCCGTATCATTAAAAGCGGTGCATTATATGAACTGATGTTCACATTTCTGGAATATCTTAATTAAATGCAGTCTTGTGCCGTTTCTTTTTGAAAGTTAATTTAAATTACGATCACGGCATAAATTCGCACACATGCGAGTATATTTTAGCTTCAGGGAAAACTGTACGTTGTTCTGTATACACATAAAATCGCTGTTCCATTACAGATTTCATATTTCAAAGTCTTCGTAGTTTTTCGTCAAATTTAGGTTTTTGGTTTGTCTGGTTTGTTCGAACATTTTGTATCGCGAAACTTTTATTTAACTTATTTATGCTACGGCTATTGAGTTTAATTAAGGTTCGCTTTATTGAATTTAGAATAAAAATAAAATTTTTGCCTACAAAATGTCGGATTGGTTTTTATGAGGACATCCGCATTTAAAAGATGTTCAGTTGTCAAATAAATATTCAAACTTCGTCAACTGTGTGCAAACATACTTTGGACAGTATTTGAAACAATTTTCGTTAACCTTTTTCAAGCATGATTGTTTAGAATTTCATTTAGTTTCGAATTGCAAGATAGTATTTGATCCACGGATACTCGGGTAGAATGCGTTTACCGTCACAACTCTGCTGTCGGAGCTTCGAGCTCGAGGCAAAGGGTCTCTAACGTCTTATAAAGTCGTTGGTAAATAAGAGAATTGTTACTCTGTGCATTGTTTATATATTGGGCGTATATATACGAGTTGTACTAAGAGCTCACAGTATGCTCTTTAGCAGAAAATGTAAATTGAAATTGTAATTAAAAGTCATTTTATAGCTGCGTAACTGAGTTAAAGAACAAGTTTCCTCAGACAAATGTATATCTCTATTTGCTTTAACTTGATTTCAGTTTTACTGATAAACGTGTGTTTAGTTGCAAATCCAGTGTTCTTATCACCAGTTGGTGTTAGGTCTTGTAGCTTTCAAATCAGTGAACGGTAAGGTTCAAAATTTAGCACATTTTTACGATTACGTTTCTAAATCTGTTCATTAATGGGATACACGTGTCAGGATGAAATCCTATATATACGTATTTAACATTATGAAGCTAGTTTATTATTTGGCCCTTCAAATAGCTCTAGTGCTAAAATAAACCTACTTTGAAGTCAAAGTATTTCTTTTAGTTGGCTTGTTGACAGGTATGAAAGCGGACCCGTAGCCAAGGGGGGGGGGGCTGGCGGGCTGAGCCCCCTGAAAAAAATTGCCCCTCCCCCTCGAAAGGTTTCAGTTTTGCTTGTAACTCATTGAAAACGCTTGAATGCCCCTGCTGAAAAAATGTTTGGCCCTTCTAGCAAGATGAGCTGGCTACAGGCCTGTATGAAAAGCGGGTTTAATTCAGAATGAAATTTTCAACTGCATTAAACAATACATGAGACTCATAATCTTTGAACACGGGATATTCAGCGAAAAGCACATAATCCTATATATTAATCGTATATGGATTAGTTATCAAATAGCGATCAGTAATCTATTTCGCGATCCTAAATCCGCAACGGTGCCTGTGATGATTACTTTATTATCAAACAAGATTATCCATATGTTCTATTTTATTTTCGAGCACAATAAATTTCCTGACCGTAGTATGAGTTTATGGCCAGTTAACACCGGCTTTTATCGGTTTCAATATTGCAAAGATGTAATACACTGAACCATTGCAAGTGGAATAATTTCTATTAAATATGATATCCAATGTGGATTAGGATTTGAATTTCGACCTGCAAAGTTAGGGACGTTTACCTTTAACATTTTGCTGAGTTGAAGCTTAAATCCGAGGGGTCACTCATATTTTGTGAAAATTTTGTTACGCGTATGCACGTCGCTCGCAGTTTGTGCTAAATTGCTCTTAATACACTCTATTTGAAAGAGTTTAAGGTTCGTTCACCCACGTTTCGTGCCATATTTTTAATCCCTGAACAGCTTTACTTGTGCATATGCAAATTGACGATGCTGGAATCAATCCTTAAAAAATCTAACAGATCCAAAAAAGATACCCGAAGTTTCTTTCAGAAACCTAAATTTTATTTCGGTTGTTTGTTCACTAAAATTGCGTTTTCGAATTCTAAACACAGGAACTTTGTTTCAGGAACAATTTTCTCACTTGCTGTCTATAGACAAACTATAAAAACGTATGCTATAGGGCAAGAGCACAAGCGTGTACACGAAATAATGCACACTCTGCTGGCACCATGAATCTAGAAGGGTGTAGGGTATGGGGGTGTACGTCCCCGTCAAAAATTTTTTATGATAAAATGATAACGTCCGTTACCTTACAATTTTTCCCCTAGAAAATTTTATTGTAAAAAATACAATTTTTGTTCTGAGAATTTTTTTGGGAACAGAATATATTAATTCATACGCGAATCGGTTAAAAAAGTTGCGAATTACGACATTTTCGATATGATAGTCAATCTTGAAACGGAACAAAGAAACTGCAAGGTTTATGTCGTTCCGTCATTTTAATATGGTTTAATAGCTTAAATGCAATTATAAGCTCAAAACGGCTAAATTATATTACTGACAACGATGGATTTTATATTTCATAAGTTTGCCAGAATAGCTTTGTAATGCTATTTTCATCAAATCCCAGGTTTTATCTCAAAATATATCCCGTGACTAACTGCAATTATCCTGATCTTTGGCTTTTTTCGTAACGTCTGTCTGAATATTAAATTGCTCATAATAACTGCTTCATATTCGTTCAGTTTTTGTTTCGAAAATTTTAACAAACATCATGAGGGTATTGTGGTTTTTGATACCTTTCGAGGAGACGGGCGTATAGGCTACATTACAAATCACGGGCCAGGCAAAGATGAGAGCCGGGCTGTATTTCGACGGAGTGAAACTTACGCTTTAAAATAATGTTTATTTCACCGAAGTTAAGCTTAAACTGTAAAACAATTTTTTGCATACGCTTAAGCTGAGGAATATGCTTATAAACTGTTATTGATCTCATCTTAACATTCGTCCAAATCGTTTAGAATGGCGATTGGTATATAGCTGCCTGTAGACGGCTATATTTCGTTTTGTAACTGTTCTCAGAGCAACTTAGAAATACCAAAATTTGTCTTTAGTGTTTTCAATTATTTTAACTGTACATTGGCGCAGAAGCCGGGTGGGAGTGTCGTGGGACGCCATCCCAATCCTCATTTTTTGGGTAAGAAAATTGTATCCACAATTGAAAAGACAGAAAGGAACATTTTTTAATAAAATCATAAGGTTATGCGAGCGGGGGGTTCATCCATAATTATATCGCTTCGAGTTTTCGTGTATTTTTGAGATACCAAATGGCTTAATATTTAACCTTCGATTCTGTTCAGAGTTGTTTTTTTGCTAATTGCACATTGGTCGTATTAACTTCTTCAAAGATTAAATCCAGACAAAAGCGGTGATAAGGGGGGCGATGGGTCGCGCGCCTTCCGCCCCCGACTGGTCTGAGTCGACGAAACTATTTTTGCCTTTTTGTAACTTTTGATCGGTGTTTTGAAAAATGTTAAAAAAAAACTGCGCTTCGCGCATATTTAACCCTTTCTCACTTGAATATTTTCTATTTCCCCTGAGACCTACTTTTATGCTAGGATTCGAACTTCAGTGACTGGAGTGAGAGGCGTACACCATCACTACTTAGCTATAGGAGCCTGACGCTCGAGCCGGCGGGGTCTGTCACGTCTTGTGGTGATTTAGTACTATGTATACGTGTTGCAATCGTTAAACACTGTGCGATATATATTATTTAATGTATATACATTGCGCTGAGTTGCCCATAATCAAGTTTATGTGAGAAGGAGTTAACTAAGCACCCTTTATGGTTGCAGTTTCAGGGTGTAAAATCAATGGGTTTTCAAACTTACACCTGTGCAAAAGGCAGACTAACGGTAGGGTCTTTTCGGTTATTACCCGGACGGCATTTGCCTAAAGATGGTTGGATTTTGAAAACTGTTACATATTTGAGCTTCTCAGAACCTACCCTGATCATTCTACGATCAAATTTGAATTTTTGAAAAGTTCAATTTTTTAAGGTCCCAACAAGGACCAAGGTTTCCCATTTTGTGCCCAAAAATTTTTTTGTTAGAAACTTTAACAAAAATATACCATTCAACGCAGTTTGCAGAGCTAAGTCCACTTGTGTGAAATTTTTCACAGTCTAACCTCTGGTTAACGAGTTATTGTCAAATAACTGATTTGGCGCCATCCCAAATCGTTGACAGCGTGCCAAATCAGTTTTTGACATAACTCGTTAGCCAAACGTTCCATTTCTAACAATTTAAGACAGTTACACCCAGCTGCACAAGCCACATTGAAGAATACATAACTTGTCTAAGTTTTTAATAAAAAATGTTTTGTACAAAAATGGAAATTTTGGTCTTTTGGACCTTAAAAATCAAATTGTTCAAAAATACAAATTTAGGCGTGGAATTACCAGCAGATGTTAATATGATAAGCTCCGATATGCAAAAAATTTTCAAAATCCAACCATCTTTGGGCAAACGCTGGCTGGTGGACCACCGATAACACCCAAAAAAATGGGCATTCGCCCTTCTTAAGTTCTTCATATCATCGTCCCTGGATCAAGAGCAAGTACATCCCAAAACATTTATGTAACATATTAACTATAAAGAAAATAACAAAAACTGCCAGAATTCTGTTTCGTATTTAGACAAAAAATAAAACAAAACACAGCTGAAATAAATTTAGCTTAAAACATAAACAAACCGAAAATTATTTTCAGTGCACGGTAACAAACGTAATATAAGGCAGAGTGAATAAATCCAGCATAGTACGCATCGCAAACTTAGAATCAGTCTAAATATAAAACTGCAGGATTATTCGATTCCAACACTGCAATGCAATATTGATTGCGGTAGAATAAATAGCGTAAGTTTGCGATGTTAGCTGTACCAGAGGACGCCCCAACTGTGGAAGAGCGACGGCTTTCATGTCTCCTACAAGAACAATACCACGATTTATTTGCGTCTGTTCGAACCAGCGTAGGCGGTTCTGGTCTTGAGTTTCCGGTGCATTCCGGATGTCGAACGTCCCGACTCGGCAGTTATGCGATATCGCCGTCTCCTAAAAAGCGTCAATCTGCCCATTTATCACTTGCGTACGTGTCGCGTGGATCCGGCGCTGATATTTCACTGGATTCTCATGAAAACGGTGCTTATACGGCTGGCCATTCTGGTCAGAGGGGTCGACCTCATCCACGAAGTTTGTCCCTCGGACGAAGGTCGGCCGTATTCGCTCCGATGACGTCCCAATTTGGCTGTCGTGTGATTAGTTTAAAAACGCTCGTGTCTGGTATGACAGGGCCAAGCCCGGTCTCAGCTGCAGTTTCAGGAGGCACAACTGGGTTTGGCAGCAGTCTCCGTCGTAGTAACAGCCAGCGAAGGGCGAAAGATGACTGGAAAAATTGCTATCATTTAGCGGCGAGTAAGTAGTAGCAGTTTGCATTAAGTGAGTCAAATACATTTATGACCCAGTGGCAAATTACAGCGGTATAAACCACGGATGTTGGAACGAAAAAATGACCGGAAAAACTAAGTTTTTTCATTTTCCGAGGGGGGTTGAAAAATACAAACAAAATAAACGTTTCTTAAATATAACTTGCAACTAAATTATGTTTTAAAATAAAAGCTATTAACGCTAAAAAGGCGTTTCAATGGTTGGTAGTTACGTTGTTTCAGAAACGTAAATTGTTAGTCACAGACCATGGCGAAAATTAATTCGTGCAAGAAAAGGCTCACGGGAACATAACCAACCCAGAAAATTTTTGGCCGCAGTCACGAAGTTATCTGAAACGTTTGCATTCCCTTCTTGAAAATTTGTTATCCCGTCCTAGCGCTACTAAGCTGGCTACGGCCCGGAATTATGCACTAGAATTACTGTCAATACGCAATTATTAGCTTTGCTTGCGTAACGCATACTTGCACAAGACAGAAAACAAAGGTTGACTTGTGAAACCAAAATGACCAAATTATTTCATAAATGTTTATTACAATTTGAAGGATTCGTTTATTCGTACAAATGACAACTTAACCGTTTTACTTTTGACTAAAATCTAATTTTGTAACCTGTGCTTATATCAGGGCCCGTATTCTCAAATGTGTCTAGCACCTATCACCAGTTAGAGATAGGTCTTGTAACTTTCAAATTAGCGCATGTTGAGGTTCGAAAGTGAGCACAATTTTCACAATTTGATTTGTCCCACTTCTGTACTAATTTTGATATCAACAATTGTAGTGGTTTATCAGTTTGAAAACCTATCGCTAAAGTAGTGATGTAGATGCTATTCGCATTTAAGAATACGAACAAACATATTAATATGTATATATAAATATATATATAAACATTTAAGTATCACCCTGAAAGTATCGGTCCAATGAACTGCGAACTTTGAATTTCAGTAAATCGCATTGTGTCAAGATATTGAGCACTAAAAAGTGTTATAGTTCAATTACAGGATAGTAGTGAATCTGCGACAATTTGTCTCCCGTCAACTTGTCGCCCAACAGTGTCCTAAAGCCTATTAATATATCTAAGCATAATCCTAAGCGTAATGCCAAGTCTAAACGTATGCCGAATCATACTTATTGGAGACGAATTGCCTAGTCGATGAAATTCTGATCACAATTTGTCATGCGACGAGTTGTCGGGAACGGATTGTCGTGATACTTAACTTAGTACAACTTGGCGAGGAGTGGATCACACTCCTGGGAATATGGATCTTGGTCAAGTTAGCCATTGTGCCATTTAGAAGCTATCGTATAGCCTCATGTCACACAAATGCGGTTTCGGAACGCATGACCTTACAAATGTGACAGTGCTTATTGTGTATTTCAACATGCACAAATGACCTTGAGAACAATGTTACATAGACAACTTCTCTGTAAAAACACTCTGCTTAAAATACTATGGTTATATTTTACTAACCTTTTTGAGTAGAAGTGTACTAAATATTGAGTAAATCTTTGCTTAAAAAATGTAAATAAGTAAAAACTACTGCTGTCATTTCCTGATAAAATTAGTAAATGTAAAGTAAAAATTTTGTGTTTGCTTAATATTAAGTGAAACTTTGCCAAGCACCATAGTAAGTAAAACCGACACTTAATTCGGCAACAGTTTTACTTAATTTTAAGTATAATTTTTTAGTGAGTTGGTATCGATTATGCAATTGGTGTCTGCGGTTGGCTAATAATTCCTTATTTTATACCAAGGTTATTAACTGAAGATTATGTGTCTGTCCTGACTATGTTACCCGGTTCAATGACGTATTCGGTTTACCGCAAAAATTTGGTGAAACTAACAGATTATTATGAGACAAATGTTCTTATGTTTACTGATTGCTTATTTCCGTTGTTTACATTTTTCCAGGACTATTGATGGTCGTAAACCCTGAAATATTAAACCCAAGCAGCTAAAAAAATTAAATTTAGGTGGCTAAGATTTCTGCCTACATTTCATTAGGCCAATGCAAAGGGGGCAGGCATAGATGGTCTTTTTCTAAACGTAATTCTGATCATTGACCACAAGTGTGGGTTTAACTGCACAAATGCCCTGACTAATGAAATCCTGTGTTTTTATTCCCATATACTTTACCTTACCGCGATTGTATTCTGCAGTTATTCCATGGTTTAACGATTGGAAAGGATTTGTTTCAAAGCAAATATTCTGATCGCGGGATTGAATTTGTTAATTTTGTTTTCAGTTACAAAAGCCGCTGCAATTTCATCGGCAATGTTGGCTCGCAAACAAAGTCTTCTTGGCGCTGGTGGTCCGACAGGAGGCGGAACGTTTGGCGAATCATTTGCATACTCCACTGGAACAGCGGACCATTCAACTCGAGGAGCTGGTGCCGGGTTACCGTTTGGGACAGGCGTTGTCGGAACGACCAGTGGGCAAGACGAAAAACGTGAACATACAGACGTCGGTAAAATGTCGCTATTGTTAGCTGTTTTACGTGACTGAATACTAATTTTACAATTCTTCTATTAAGGCTTATTGCCTCTAAACTAAAAGCTACTGGTTGCGTGGCTGTATATTAATTAAAATATTGATAGATTACATATTTTATGGTTGTTTTGATTTATGTCGTTGCAGAATGGTACAACAGCCAATGGGCAGATCGAATATTCAATTATGCTGCAATACTCAGCCTACTGTCAGTTTCACTAAATACTCCTGAAACGTTTAAAGTTAGTTCTGATTATATCGTCTGCCCATGTTACTTTTAGGACCGCCCCGGTTTCTGGTGGGTCTCTAAAAGAGTAGTCTTACATTCTGGACTACATTTTTTGCTTATGCTTAGGCTTAGGCGTAGTCTTAGGCTTACGAATACGCTTTTGCAACGCTTAGGCTTAGGATTAGGCTTAGGAATACGCTTAATCAACTGTTACGGCCCTTAACCCCTTCTCACATTGAGTTGCATATAGGCAACTCAGCACAGTGTATATACGTTAAATAGGGTATATCGCACCGTGTTTAACAATTGCAACACGTATAGATAGTACTCAATCACCACAAGACGTGAGAGCCCCCTCGGGCTCGAGCGTCAAGCTCCTATAGCTGAGTGGTGATGGTACACGCCACCACTCCAGTCACTGGAGTTCGAATCCAAGCATAAAAGTATGTCTCAGGGGAAATAGAAAATATTCATGTGAGAAAGGGTTAGTAACATTGGCCATACGGTCTAAAAGAAGAGTCTTTGTAACACATTGAATGGTGGATTCAAACGTACTGAAAGAAAAAACGCTGCGCAATATGCAGTGGTGAAAAAAGCTTGCGAGCGAACTGAAAGAAAAGCCGAACACAATTTTAGTACCACAGAATTTCGATTTTGTTTTTTATTGGGGGTCTCGGCCCTTTAGACCTGGTTCCCCTTGGAACCACCAGTGCAGCGATACACAGACATTTCAATGATATCAGGACTACTTTGATTATTGTCAGAAGAATCAAAGAAGTTTGCAGGGGCGGATCCAGAAAGTTCTGCCAGAGACAACTGTCACCCCCTGTTACATTCCACGCTGTATTGTAGGCTATATCGCGTTTAACTTGTTCTGAATAGCAGATTTGCCTATGACATATACTGTAGTGACCCGAATAAGTGGGGATAATAAGAAGGAGGTCCCCATTTTGAGTCCGAATCAATAGGAGTCCGTATCCCTAATAAGAGTCCATAAGCGGACACAGTTCGTAAACCCTAATTAGAGTCCATAAATGTCAATTATCACTAATTGCAATGCATAAAT
The DNA here is from genome assembly GCA_030248215.1 of Enoplolaimus lenunculus. Lineage (NCBI taxonomy): Eukaryota > Metazoa > Nematoda > Enoplea > Enoplida > Thoracostomopsidae > Enoplolaimus > Enoplolaimus lenunculus. Next base: position 23,729 of record JASANG010001674.1, read on the forward strand.
GAGTCCAGGACCAAATAAAGTTGAGTTCGAAACTTTAAAGCGTACTTAGTTTTGAAAGTACAGTCCTTAGGGTAACCTTGCATTATCGTTCAAGCTTTTGATACAAGATACACGTCTAATTCAACGGATAATTGCAGTACCGGAATTATATCAGTAACGATGAGCGGCGGAGCGTGGGTTATAAATAAATAACTGTCCGTAACCGAGTAATAGGGAGAGGGTCTCTCTGGAGAGGCCAAACAAATATCAGTCCCCCACTCTTATTCGGGTCACTACAGTTCCGTGCTGTATTGCCATGTCATCAATTGAGTGCATTTTATATTGCAGAGATTAGACCAGCTAAAATTCGGTACATTTGGTGTGGATATTATTGTTTGTTTGATTTTCACCGCTGAAGCAATTGGAAAAATGACCCACAAAGGTTTGAGCCGAGTGAGTTTAACCAGTTGTTTAATCATGGACTTAAGACTTGATGACGAAATTAATTGAATTTCACACACCTCGGTTAACATTATCGTTTTAATAATATAACATACCCTGCGAGGACTGCCCATTGTGATTTTGTCCAGGGATTTTTAGGAACTTTTCCAGTCGGTGGCCTAAAGAAACAGCGCAAATTGGCGTCAGGAGAGTGACTTCCACTCTGGCCAATTAGCTGGGTTTCGAATACACTCGCCCACATTTACGATTAAGGCTCAAGCGTAGGTAAACGTTTAGGCAAACTTTTAGGCTTGTTTAGGCTTTAGCATTAGGTTACCCTTTTCCGAATCTGAAGCCTTAGAGTAAGCCTAAGCAGCTTGAGTTTAAGCCAAACCCTGTGGCGGAAGTGCACAAGAACTGATGGATTTACAAATATGTTCTTCACGTGAACATTACAATTAATGGTGTATTACAGCACCTTAGTCGTGCAACGTTGGTGTACTTTTTGAGTGTTCCAGTTAGCGGCACTTTTACATCATTCTAATTACCAGGGTGCAAACGCATAGTAAAAATAACGAAAACGGACACCCAATTTTACCGGAAACGGATATCCGGTTACAGCCTACTAATTACTCTTTTCAGTGTTGTTTTCATATTATTTCTCAAATTTATAAAGCGTTCAATGATTGAGTTAAATTTATGTAGTCCAAGATCCTACAGTTCAGTCATTGAAAATTTATCAACAAATGGTGTCGACATAAGACGGAAGTAGAACGTTGGGCCCCAGGGGCGATTAGCCTACCCAGGGTAAGCTGAAAAAGATTATTCGACAGGCTGAACATTTAAACTTTTGTCATTCAGTGAATTTTCCTTGTGTCCGTAAGCTTGCTATATTTAGTTTAAAACTGTACTAAAACAAGTAAAACTTAAGAGAAAGATTAATTGCATAAAAATAAAAATCAACATAAAATTCGCAAAAATGCTGTTAATGTTTTGTTTAACCCTTTCATTCATAGAGTATACTATGAGCAAGTAAATACAATAATGTACGAGCAATACACACACTGTGAGCAGTGTTTAACATTTATAACATATATGCGCAGTGCAACATCTCCACAAGGCGTGAGAGCCCCCTCGGGCTCAAGGGTCTAGCTCCTATAGCTCAGTGGTCATCATAAACGCCTCACACCCGTGAGACTGGGAATCGAATCTCACCTTGAAATGAAGTCTCATGTGAAATAGCAAATATTCATGTGAGAAAGGGTTAATCCCACTTCCATATTCCATATCTGGTGTTAGGAATACTAGTAGCCATCTGAAAATATGTGACTTAGATTTTCGAAACAAAAATATACAGTATGACAAGCAGTAAATACAAAATGCAAGTTTGTATCGTAAACGGCTGTTGCGTTTGAAATTTTGTTCATTTACAGCAAACTCAATTTTCAAATGTTATTTTTACTGTTTGTCAGTCTAGGTAGGAACCGGGACATCTGACCTTTCTACCAAGCAGCTGGAAAAGTGGGCTAGAGCGGGGATCGAACTCTCAGCCTATGGATCCGTTGAGCGAACACTCTACCACTGCGCCACACAGCCCGCCCCCCCAACTGCATTTTTCGTCGACTATATCTGTCGACTGTACAACACAATGTGCACTGCATTTATTGCATATGCACCAGGACAAGCATGTTTCACATGCTTACAATGTTTAGGAATCAAGATCGTATTTGCGCGATCGATGGTGCCAATTTGATTTGTTTATGCTGATTTGTCATTGGATTTCCGTCATCGTTCAGGTTGGTACTTTGTTGTATACCAAAATAGTCTCTTACTTGTCGCTGTATTTGATTAAATGATTTCAATTCGTACTTATCTAATAAACTAAACCGCACCCAAACAGTGGCGGATTGAGTAATTTTTGCTGTTTGAGACGCCATTTATAAGTGAAAAATCCAAATGAGCGAACCAACCGAGAAGGCATTTTATCTTAGCACAAAGGTTTGGTTTTTATTACTGTTAGGGAAAACAGGACTGGGTGGTGCTCCTTGAATCCACCAACCCAGCCATAAAACATTTCGAACAATTTGATAAACCGCTTATATACTTTATTGGCCAATGTTATTTTGAGGGGCGTAACAGTAGATTAAGCGTATTCCTAAGCCTTAGCGTAGCATAAATGAGTTCCCAAGCCTAATCCTAAGCCTAAGCCTAAGCAAATATTGTGAAAAAATCATTTAAATTCGCAGTGTCGGATGCATTACATTCTGCAGGACGGCAATTCCCACCCCCGGGTTATATCCCTACTATCAACTATGGGTATATTGTGTTTGACATCAAATATTTCAGTCATTCGAAATAGCCAAAGGCTACTATCCGTACATTCTGTCGATATCTTGGCTGAGTGTATTTCGATCGCCACGGCCATTGATTACGTTCCGCTTCGTCAGATCAATGATTCAATTTCAGTTACCAAAAAACCGACTCAACCAGATTTTCAAGTAACGTCGGTTCTTGTTTATAAGCCATTTGCCCCATTCTTACAAGAGTATTTTCTGTGTCGTATAAGATCTCGTTTCAAACCAGGATTGGAATCCCAACTTCTTGGAAGAGAGGTGTTCAGCATCACCATTCCGAAAATAAATATATTTACATGGTTTACGAGTATAACTTGCTGAATTCTAAAGTACAAAATCGTTTTCTCGTTATCTTGACTACGCTCACTTGCAATAAAAACTGTTAAAATCCTGACTATACAACCAAGACTGAATGATCACTCGTTATAACAAGAGTGTGCAACTGAATACATTCTGTGTATTAAAGAATGTACTCGGCACGCGTTGCATTTTTGTTCGACCCCCCTCAATCAGGGGGGTTTAAGCAAGAGATTAACAGTATGCTTCAGTACACCTACCCCCCTTAAACAATGGGGGAGTTACAATTTCCTTCTTTACTACGATATAAAACTGCATAAAGACCCCCCAAAACAAGAGAGGGGGTAGGCCAAAAACGTAACGCGAGCCGGGTACATTCTTTAATACACAGAATGTACCCAGTTGCACAATCTTGTTATAAAGAGTGATCATCCACTCTTGATACAACCAAGAGTGGGTGATCACTCTTTATAACAAGAGTGTGCAACTGGGTACATTCTGTGTATTAAAGAATGTACCCGGCTCGCGTTGCGTTTTTGGCCTACCCCCCTCATTTGGGTGGGGGTGTTGAAACCTTGAACGCAGGCAAATACTGTTGCGATACACAGTGGAAACCTTGTCCGATTATATTCTTGAATTAAGTTACCTGAGTTCTGTGTGCAGTTGACCCCCCTAAATAAGGGGGGTATGGGCAAAACGCAACGCGCGGTGGTACTTTTTATGCCACGCGTATTTTTGGAAGATGCACACTCTTATTATCGACTCTTGATACAACTGATCAACCGCAGTGTTTGTAATTTTCAGACGCTCAAGTCAACAAATCTACAATGTCACAGTTTTCTTCCTGTTCTTCATGGCATTGTATGGAATACTTGGAGTACAGTTCTTTGGTCATATGGATTATCACTGCATAAGGAAAGATGCGGATGCAAAGTAAATCATTTGTGTTCAGGAACGGATTATGACCTTACCGGAACCCTGTTACCGAGGAGTCCCAAAAATGGCTGATAAAAACGGATCAAAATATATTTCTGCGGTGAAAATTTTTATGTTTTACATTAGTCGCATTCACCTTACGGTAGGTATCATACGTGAGTAATTCATGTACGATACCGCACGGTGACGTGCAGTTACGGACACGCAAAAAAGTATTTCTGAATTTATTTAGAAATGCACTTTCTGTGGTAAATCTGAAAAATTTTTCTCATATTTAAATCAATTTTTTTAAAAAATAATTGGAAAACTCGTATTTTCAAACTATATTTCAAAACTTTTTCGAAAACTTTTCTGTTATAACAGAAATACTTTTCAAGTGCACCTTGCTAATTATATTTCTTAAATGTAATAAATTTTTTCTTAAATAAAAAATATTAGTTTCAGTGTAATATTCTCTCGATCGAAGAAATTTATTTTACGGAATTGCGGCGGTTTCTTAATTTCTAAATTTAAATTTTTGCTAACTGTAGTGACCCGAATAAGAGGGGGAGGGGTGATATGTATTTGGCCTCTCCAGAGGGAGGTGCCCTCCTTGTTATTCGGTTAGACTGTTATTTATTTTTAACCCACGCTCCGCCACCCTTCGTTACTGATATATCCGGTACAGCAACTATCCGTTGAATGAAACATATTGAGCGATCATGCAAAGTTATACTTAAAAATTTACTTTCAAAATTTAAGTACGTTTTAAAGATTCGAACTCAATTTTATTTGGTCCTGGAGTCATTTATGCACTACAATTAGGAATAACTGACCTTCATGGACTCTAATTCGAATTTAGAGACTCTATCCGCTTACGGACTCTTATTAGGGATACGGTCTTCTATTGATTGGGACTCAAAATGGGACCCCCTCTTATTACCCCACACCCTCTTATTCGGGTCACTACAGTATACACTCTTTAAGGAGCATATTTCATTCTGGTGTACATAACAGATTGCGAGTTCCGGTTTAAATTTGTTACTTACAGTGCCGTGTTTAATGCCTCCATATGTCCTAAATGCGGCAGATCCTCATACCCAATGCATCCCCACACAAAATTTAAATATTCACAATTGTAATTATAACCCCTTAATTCGGTTTTTAATTCTAAAATTAGTGTCTTGCTTTTCGTTCACTAACGCTCTCGAATATAAATACTAATGTATCCATTTGAAAAAATTTCAATATTTCTGGATCTCGAGGGCCGTCCAGTGGCTTTTGTTCGTTTGAGCTCTTCATACATTTGTAAGACCACTGATTATTTGCACGGACTTATGGCGTTCATTTTAGAAACATCACAATCCGAGATTTAGCGATTCCTGATACACTGTGTTCACCGCAACCTGGATCTGGTTATCAGTGTCCTCCAAATATGAAATGCCAAAAGTTGGTTCTTAAAGCAGCTCAAGAAGGATACTATGGGATGTTCAACAACATAGGTACCAACCAATTTGCTTATGGACGTTCCTGCTAAAAATAACTCTACACCTTTGGAACAGATTAAAATTAAAATTCTCTGTTTCACCCTCGAACTCTTTTAGTTTTATTCCCAATACATATAATAATTGTTAATCTACGTAGGAACCGGGAAAAAATAATTTTCACTGAGCAGCTGGAACTGCGGGCCTTCAGAGCAGGGATCGAACTCTCAGCCAACGCATCCTTTAGCGAACACTCTACCACTGCACCACGCAGCCCGCCTCTCCAACTGCATTTTTCGTCGACTATGTGTCGACCGAATGCTGCCAGCTAGCAAACATACAGTATACTGCGCTACATTGCATGTGCACATAACGGACAAGCATGTCTCGCATGCTTACATTAATAAGCCTTCAGTGATCTGTGTACGTATTCAAATGATCCTAACGGACGCAAAATCTTAACGACTTTTGTGCCTATTTTTAATTAACCATCGCATTTTGTGACCTGTTTTACTGGTTAAAAGCCTTTTGTATTCGATCAATTGTTAGCTCTTCCTTCCTCACTGTATTTGTGTCCGAAAATGGAATTCAGCAAAAATAAACCTAGCAACTGCACCGAATTTTTGTAGCGAAACAAATTAATTTGAACTTACGTTTTTTCCATATACCGAGGAAATTTTCTATATAGTTGGGGTATTTTTGGAAATCAATGAATATTTAATTCTTTTCAACAAATTACGTAAACGAATTTGTTTGAATCTCATAAATTGAAAATTTGTAAAATACAAAACTTATCAAATTATCGCCAAAAATATTTTACGGGGACTTACGACTTTCTCTGGGATGAATAGATAAAATTGTTAAACTTCTTTTTTTAAACCAATGTGCTGTTAAATTAATAGTGGTGCCGAATTAACTAAAAGGCAGGGTTCCATAGGAATTCCGATTCCAGCTAAAATTCCGGCAAAATTTGACTTCCGATTCTGATTCCGGCTGACTGCTGTTACGATGCCGGAATTCTAATTTTTCGGTTATGAGTTTTTAAAACGATTGAACTTAGATTTTGTTTGTTTCGTTTTGTTTCGTTGGTTTCTAATTATTCCGAGTTGTTACGTGTATTATGTCAGCTATATAAACCATTTTTACTGAAACTAGAATTACAAAAACTTGATTCCGATTCCGATTCCGGTTCGGGCAAAAAATTGGATTCCGATTCCGCTTCCGACACAATCTAGTTCCGGTTGCAACCCTGCTAAAAGGCGTTGTGACATTGACTATGTATCTTCATTCTATATTAACACTGATCAGGCTATCACTGTGAATTTGTTATATTTCTACAGTGTATACCTGAGGGCCGGACCGCACTAATTCTTTTGTTTAGGCCTAAATTTGGACTTACGCCTACGTTTAGTTACAATCCTAACTTTGCGCCGAGACTTTGGCTTAGACTTAGGCTTAGTAATATGCTCATACGACTGTTATAGCCCTCAGCTATACATGGGTATTTATATTTTAGCCAACAGTATTTTCACAGTGTATATGGCTGCGTCACAAGAAGGCTGGGTCTATGTTATGTATGACTGTATAGACAGTCTGCCATCATGGAAGGCGTTCTTCTATTTTACAACGCTCATATTTTTTCTGGCTTGGCTTGTGAAGGTGAGACTTTGTTTGCTAATTTTTGAACATTTCAAGCCTGAGATCCAACGCAAAAGCGCCACATTTAGTCGACAAAGTTGTAATGCTTGCAAATCGAGTATATTTCCTGCAAAATGTGTTATTCGAAAATTTGCACAAATTACATTTTGTTTTAAATTTAAGTTTGCAACAATTTGCTTTGTGTGTTAGTTACATTGAGCGTTTGGCCCCGCTTGTATATTGGCTAAAACATTAATGATCTCGTATTCCTATCCCGGTTGAATCCAAATCTATTCGTTTCTTATTAAAAAAACTACCTCTACTCCAGTGACAGTATGCTTCGTTGATATACTAATGACGATAGTGTTGAAACTGCAACACAACCCCTCAGTCAGCTATTTCCCCTGGAAGATCAATACAATTTTGATAACCAGGGCTAAAGTTTTTCTAGAGGGGGCAAAATTTTGAGAGCGCTGGCTACAGTTCGGCTGCAAAAACATTATACTTTGGTAATTAAATTGCAGAACGTATTCATCGCTGTTATCACTGAAACATTCGCTGAAATTCGTGTCCAGTTTTCGCAAATGTGGGGAAATCGTGAAATCGTTACCGAAGACGGGTTCCGTCAGGTTCGTCAGGGGCTGAATTTAAAAACAGTTGGAAGACTTGGCCCATGTAAAGATCAGGGGCGGAACGCTTTTCTGTGGTACTGCAATAGACTAAGCTTAAGCTTTAGACAGATTTTTTGGCTTGGCTTAGGCTTAGGCTTAGGCTTAGGCTTAGGAATATGCTAATTCTTACGGTTAGGCTTAGGCTTTGGCTTAGCCTTAAGCTTAGAATATGCTTATAATACTGTTCCGCCCCTGTTCTTTACATTGGCCGAAGATGTTAACAGTTGGCAGTGCTCGGGACCATAACTGAGTAAAAACGCAAAGAATATTAGACGTGAAAACGTAAATAGTGAACCAGTTCGATGGCAGGTAGCAACACAGAGCGACACTTTGGCGCAGACACTCGACCGTTGCCGTCCAAATCGAAACGTTTTCGATTTTTTATGTTCAGTTGGTTTTTTGTTGACTCAAAGTGGAGTCAAAGGGCACCCGATGAAATCCCCTCCTGCGGTTATATTGTTTAGCGAGGGACTAAACGAAATGTTCTATAAAAATCAATCAGTCGAAACACAGCGCATATTTTATTCAAAAATGGATAACAAATCAGTAAAACTCCGCTACATCATCCCAATCAAACCAAAAATGTTAAAATTAATGAACACACACATTTTATGACCAATGTTAGTTTTAGGGCCGTAACGGTAGCTTAAGCGTGTCCCTAAGCCTAAAAGACTTAGCCTAAGCGTTGCAAAAATGCGTTCCAAAGCTTAAACCTAAGCTAAAACGTTGCAAAAATGTGTTCCTCAGCCTAAGCCTAAGCTTAAAAGTGTTGCAAAAATGTGTTCCTCAGCCTAAGCCTAAGCTTAAAAGTGTTGCAAAAATGTGTTCCTCAGCCTAAGTCTAAGCTTAAAAGTGTTCCAAAAATGTGTTCCTCAGCCTAAGTCTAAGCTTAAAAGTGTTCCAAAAATGTGTTCCTCAGCCTAAGTCTAAGCTTAAAAGTGTTGCAAAAATGTGTTCCTCAGCCTAAGTCTAAGCTTAAAAGTGTTGCAAAAATGTGTTCCTCAGCCTAAGTCTAAGCTTAAAAGTGTTGCAAAAATGTGTTCCTCAGCCTAAGCCTAAGCTTAAAAGTGTTGCAAAAACGTGTTCCTCAGCCTAAGTCTAAGCTTAAAAGTGTTGCAAATATGTGTTCCTAAGCCTAAGTCTACGCTTAAAAGTGTTGTAAAAATGTCTTTCTCAGCCTAAGCCTAAGTTTAACCATTGCAAAAATGTGTTTTTAAGCCTATGCCTAAACCAAAAAACGTAGTCTAGAATGTAAGCCTACTCTTTTACAGACAAACCAGAAACCTTGAGGGCCCTAAAAGCAGCTATTCTGTGAACACACCGTTAAATGGTAATTAATGACGGAGAAAATTATTGCAGTAAAGTAATCAGTGGGATGCCAACCGTAACGAGTCCGCTCAAAAACCTTCACAGTCTTAAGTCAAATTGTTGCAGTCCAAAAGCAAACACTTTAGTCAGAGAAGTTAGGGTCAAAGCTGTTCCTAGGCTGATCTGCTTGCGTTTCTAACCTTAAAGGTAATACGCAATAGCATTTCATTGTTAATTTCAGGTGTTGGAGAAAACTGAAAACGGATGGCAGTTTGTTACAATTGACGCCGACAAATCTGGAGGCATCGCACCAAAATTTATGCAAAATTTCGTCAAATCAACGTGGTTTCAAGTGTTGACAATGCTTCTGGTTGTCTCAAACGCGATCATCAACGCCAGTTACGTTCATCGACATGACGGAAAACTTGAACGCAAATTGATTATTTACTATTCGATTGAGGTAAAGTTGCAAAAAACATCAGCAACAAAACGAAGTAACCAGCATTTCATTTCGGTCAGTGACGAGGTGACAGAGAGCCAGGGGGCCATGTTCTACCCAGCACCGTGTGCGCGATGGGTGGCGCAATGAGACTAACAGAGGCACCAAACATCAGTTGTAGTATACCTATACATTTTGATAACTTTTTAGCCCTAGCGGTTTTGTACAGGGTTAGAGCAGCCACCCCCCTACCCCTTATTTGGGGGCCCACCCCTGAAGGGGCCACCACCGTAACCGGTTGAAACAAAAACCGGTTAAGTTTTAAAATGCGTCTGGCTTCTCGCTCGCTTCGTTCGCAAGTTTGGGGGCCCTCACCCTGCAATTTTGACAGAGCCCCCACTCCTGCCTGCTTCAGCACTGGTTCTGTATATCATAGGGACACGGTAGTGTCACTATTATATGTTTCTTCCAAAAGTGTTCACGTCTCTCTTATGTTTCTATCAAAAGTCTATTATTTCTACTATTCTGTTTTGGTGGTATTTATATACAAACGTATGTCATTCAAGATCATGGCAACAGGTGTTCACGCGCTATATTTAAAGAAAAAAATTGTCGAAGTAATAAACGTAAACGTTTTCATAAGAATCGGAAGCGCAAAGTTTCGCCTTCGTATTTGGATTCAAATCTTGTCGCAAGGTGTTCTACAGAATCGTAGATTGTAACAATCCAATTTTTTATGTGCTACATAAGTTATCTCAACCATATACGTTAAGCTATTTATTTAACGAAAATACTATTGTTTAGTACGTATATATGCGAAACATGTTAAGTGGACAATTACGAAAAACATTAGCTTATATATGATTACAAATTAGTAACATAGCTAGTTTTTTTGTGTATTTTTTGCCAAGACGCGTTTTTGAAAACCCAGACGTAACCTCAAGTTGTCGAAAACTGTTTATTTACGAGCTAGAACCTTATGGCTGCAAAGCTTTTCATTCAAAGTGGTGGTCCCTTAAAGTTTAACATTTTATTATATAAAACATACAAACCTTTTCCAAATTTGTGCAACGAATAACATTAGTAAAGCTTATATTTTGCGAATATGTGAATGATAGAGACTCTTTATAAATCTCTGCATGTTTTAATAATTTTTTTGGTCATCTCGAATCGTTAGCTGTGCAAATATGAAAATAGTACCGTTGAACTCGGCTCGTCGAGATCTGTGTGACGCCATGGTGGATGCAGCAATTTCAAAAGGATCGGTCGCTCAACGTATAATACTGCAAAAAAGACGAGAACGAAGTCGAACGCTAATTTAATGCTGAATCTTAATGCAAAACATTTCTCTTGATTCAAGTTGTGGTGGTTCAGGCCGGAGTGGCACCCACTGCATCCGCCAGTGGTATTAAAGACACTTTTTATTTAATTCGTAGTAGGTGCCTAGATTTTACATTCGCTGGGTTTTTTTCTAAACCTAGATTTACATTTAAGCTCAAAGTTTACGCGTAAAGTACAGATATCAGTTTTGATTTACTGCTCGATGTATTATTGGTAGCACCAAGTTGAGCACTGAAATGTCCAAAACTCGGTTTAGAATATTTGAAGACAAATAAGGTTCCCAAAGCAAGCAGTCTCTTTCAAAAACGTGACGCTCGAACACAGCGGGCTCTCATTATGGTATGAACCGGCCCGGATTTTTCAGGCCCACGCCCGGCCGCCTTAGTTTTTCGTTTTCGAAAAGAAAACAAGAATAAGTTACAAAGCAAACCTTATAGTTGCGGATTCGCAGTTTTGACTGCGGATGGAATTGCATTATTAGAATTTCTTGTACAATTAAGAGGAAACGAACAAAAGTGTGTTTCAAGCAATTTTCCACGTCCGCATGTTGATGCAAATGCGTATTCAGCATGTTTCACAAAATATTTGTTGCAGCCATATTTTTAAATGCTGCGCTTTCCAATTATGTATTTAACTCAATTCATGTGTGAAATACAAAATGGGAAGTATCGGAATCAGTATTCTTCCAAAATACCGATTACAATACCGATACGGATGTTTGGTTCTACACTACTATGCAGCATAAAATCAGTTTTCACTAGAGCAAGTACTTATCAAATGTATTGATTTTCTATTTGAATTCAAACAATTTATATGAATTAAAATATATTAGCATTATAAATTGAGCGAGTTACCTAATAAATAAAAATGAAATTAGGAAAGCGCGACTTTTGTGATTGTGAAACTGTAGTTTTTAATTTTCATGGAAATATGGCTTAACAATTCTAAAACAATTATAACGTGAGTATATATGACTTTAAATTTGAATATTTTCGCACTTAAGGTAAATTTACATCAAATTTCTTCCTAAAACTTAGTAACTTGAACGAAAAGTGTCCGATGTGGCCATAGAAAACGATATGTTTCGGGTAGTAAGATTTTTAGTTCAATACCGCTAGTATTACAATTTCCATGCATGCGTATAAAGTTTTAAAACTAGATTAATTTGATGCCAATCAGCGTCCTCCCGAAACACGACACAACAATACTATAGAATTAATAAAAGTTAAATCATTGAGTTTGATTGACTGCGTAACGGAAACATATCCGCAACTTTTTCGGAGAAAGGTCACAATAGATAGTAAAGTGTCCCGACGAGGCTGTAGAAAACGATAACGCATCAAGTTTTGGAGCTGCATAAATTTTGTACCGTAGTGCCCTCTCCATACTTGGCTAAACGGTACCCAGATTTTAAACTTTTAAAACATTAAAATATTTGAGTGAGTACGTAGCGAAACAATATTTGCAACTTTGCTGACGAAATCTGCGTTGTATTCCAATGACGGCCAATGTAAAGATCAGGGGCGGAACGTTTTTCTGCGGGCCTAGAATAGAATAAGCTTAAGGTTTAGATTAATTTTTTGCTTGGCTTAGGCTTAGGGTTATGCTCATGCTAACGCTTATGCTTAGCCTTAGGATTTGGAATATGCTTATAATACTGATCCGCTCCTGTTCTTTACATTGAGCCAATTGACGAACAAACACGTTTTTAATATTGGGTCACCAGTATTTTACGCTTAGTTTCCACTTATATACTCTTTTTAAAACCCAAAATTTTTCTGCATATATTCGAAACTTTAGTTTACTTACTAAGTGCAAGAAACTAATGTCACGAGTGTGTACTCAAATTTTTTACATCAACCATAATTCGTCATTTATATCCTAGTATTTATTTCTTGTTTTATTATTTCGAAACAGTGGATCACATGTCTATTTGGCCGCTGTCAGAGAAAGTTGCGGATATGTTTCCGTTACGCAGTCAATCAAACTCAATGATTTAACTTTTATTAATTCTATAGTATTGTTGTGTCATGTTTTGGGAGGACGCTGGTTGGCATCAAATTAATCTAGTTTTAAAACTTTATACGCATGCATGGAAATTGTAATACTAGCGGTATTGAACCAAAAATCTTACTACCCGAAACATATCGTTTTCTATGGCCACATCGTGGCACTTTTCATTCTAGTTTCTTCGTATTTGCGTTATAAATGAAAAAATAACGTGTGATGCAAAAAAATTTTCGCGAGCCAACACTGGAAGCTAAAAAAATTGTTTGACTTCTGTTATGTTAACCATATTAAAGTTTTTATATATAATTAACCACAAACGGAAATGTGACTTGAGATTTCAGCTGAAATTCAGTGTTGCAACAGTTGACGTAAGAAATTTTTTGACCGACTTGTAATAATTTATTTCATATTTCGAATTTTGTTAAGCTTGCTTTGAGAATGAGATTCTCTTAATTTTCAAAAATGATACGCTTACGCTGAGCTGGACACATATTTCTTATGCTCTTTTTCATTTATTATGGTTTCTTGTGTACTTTGCTATTTTGCATTTCATTATTTATTGTTCATCAAAGTAGTTTATGTGCTATGAAACATAACCCTTATGGTCAATGTTACTTTAAGGTGCGTAACTGCAAATTAAGCGTATTCCTAAGCCTATGCCTAAGCGTTGCAAAATTGAATTCCTAAGCCTAAGCCTAAGCCTAAGCGTTGCAAAATTAAATTCCTAAGCCTAAGCCTAAGCCTAAGCAAAAAATTGTAATCTAAAATCTAAATCTATTCTTTTTTACACCCACTAGAAACCTGGACGCCCCTTAAAGTAGCATGGGCCATCCTTACATGGACTGGATTTTTTGTGATAAAATGGTAAGGTGCTCGCTTACAAATTTTCTCCCTCAGAAAATTGGCACATATATAGCATACATATTTGCGTTTCATAACATTTGCCAGCTTCCCGTCCCGTAAGAAATTTCTGGATCCGCCACTGCTTACAAAGCCGCGTATATCACATATTTCAGTTTCATTTTCAAAAATTTCAAATCCATACTCATCAACAGAAACCATCCAAGTTTTCAATTCAATTCCGCTATTTCATTCTATCAAAAACTTTAGTTTTTCAATACTTAAACCAGTTGTTTCTAATTTGTCATTTTACAGTTTACTGATTTTAGTGTGGTTTCACCGTTGTATTCAATCTCGAGTGCGTCACAAAAATAGTTTGCCTCGGTTGGTCAAGTTTTTTTCGCCGAGGAATACACAAATTTGAACTGATTCTTTGCATCGGATCGACGATAAACATCATAAAACCGCTGTATGATTTGAAGATATTCACCTATTTTCAGGTACGTTTTCAAATTGGAATTAATTTCGACCAAACTGAACGGTCGCATTCTGAAATATACCTACCCACGCAAATATGAATTACTTACCCGCGGGTATACCCGCGCTAAAAAGAACGACCCACGACCTACCTTTTACCCGCGACTAAAGTTAAACCATAATTTTAAAGATTGCTGGTGATTTGCACTTTAATGAAGTTTTATGTTTATAGCTCCAATGAATTTTACACATGAAAGTTTACTAGAAACAACAAAATTTCACACCCAAAGCACCGGTATAAACATTGCACAGCATCTGACCAGAATCAAACAAACCATAGCGCGTTACGTAACATCTGAAAGCTTTCTCGTAGTAGTTCATGCCCCCTCATTAGCTGAATGATGGCATCACCGCCCTGCTTTATATGTTGCACCGACATGCGTTGTTCTTAGCAATATTTGGTTAGTAAGATTATCAGATGATTATCTGTCAGGGTGTAACCGGATATCCGTTTCCTTTTCCGGTTATATCGGTGTCCGTTACGGTTAGTTGCAATACTGGATTTATATCACTAACGAAAGGGGGTGGAGGGCCGGTTAAAAATAAATAACAGTCCGTAACCGAATAACAAGGGGGCACCCTCTGGAGCCAAATAAACAATAGTCAGTCTACCTTTTATTCGGGTCACTACATTAGTAACCAGCGTATGTTTTGCACGTTAACACATAAAAGGTTGGCGCGGATAAGAACTGTCAATTATTTTCCCGCGTGATACAAATCTTTACGCGCGGGTATACCCGTGCCTGAACTTTTTTACCCGACCCGCGATTACCCGCGGGTATTGCTCAACTCTGATTGAGCACTTGTATAAGATTTAAAAACTGACCGGATACGCTTAGACATTTAAGGATTTTTTGGGATGCCATCGGGTTGTTTAAATTCTATCATTTTGTTAGGTTGTTCACTTATTCAGCTTGCGGAGCAATGGCAAAGGATTAGCTGCCCCACTGATATAAGTGTTAATTTCATGGAACGCAAAAGTTCACACCACATAAATACATATTATCTTCTCAAGCGTAAACGTAGGCTCGCTTAGGCTTCGGCTGAGGCTTATGCTAAACCTCAGCTTGAACGTAAGCCTATGCCTCAGCTTAATTTTTATTAAACCGGTGATTTTGTGTGTGACGGGGTTATTTTTATGGGAGAGGGAAGCAAACAAATAAATAAACCAGATGGGACGATTTGTGAGTCTTTTATTTTGTAAAACCAGCCTGAGAGATGAAGAAATGGCTTGCAGTTCCACTTCTTGTTGAACCAATATTCAATTGGTTACAAAATTAGCAGCTCAAAGTTTTGTTGAGAGTAAAGTTGTCTGTGCGATAAATTGTATGAACGCCGTGCATTGCAAAAAAAGGTGAGTCAAATTGAATCTCTCCGAAATAGGTTCTGCGGGACTACACAAACTGAGTCAAATTCGACTCCATCAGAGTCAAGCTCGACTCACTAAGTCACACGTTTGAGTCGAGTGGAGTCGAATTTTGACTCAGTTTGTTTAGTCCCGTAGAGCCTATTTCGAAGAGAGTCCACTTGACTCACCATTTTTTGCTGTGTGGTGTCCGTAGGAAACAGATGAATATCTTAACGGGTAACTCACGGAATAGCTAAGCAGATTATTCTCGCAAGTACATTGCGACATGCGACATGCAAAATTTCTTATTTTAGCCCTAGTTCTATTATACTCAGATCGACAAGTAATTGCTTCTTTGAGGGGGTAAAATTGCAAGGTAGGACCTTATCATTTTATCACAAAAAATTCTGAGGGAGAATAATTGTAGTTTAGGAACCTTGCCATTTTAGCATAAAAATTTCTGAGCTGGGGTGCGTACGCCCCCCTGTGAATTAGCTAGTGCTTGTGCGTAGTGTAGCGACTCGAATAAGATGGGGTACTAAAAAGGGGCCCGTTTTGAGTCCAAATCAATAGGAGTACGTATTCCTAATAAGAGTCCGTAAGCGGATAGAGTCCCTAAACCCTAATTAGAATCCACAAATGTCAATTATCCCTAACTGTAGCGCATAAATGACTCCAGGACAAAATATAGTTGAGTTGGAAACTTTAAAGTATATATATCAGTCCCTCTCTTATTCGGATCACTACAGTAACGGATATAACGCAAATATGAAATGCAGTTTGGCTAATAAAATGTTGTTTCGTAATGAAGTTTTCAATATTATTTTTAGGAACAATTTGATTAACACAAAATATTTACCGAAACGTTTTATCACATTTTTAGGTTTTTCGAGTCATGAGACTAATAAAAGCGTCACCGATGCTTGAAGACTTTGTGTATAAGGTATGAAATGGGGCTCTAGCACACATCCCCTCTCGATTTTGGTTAAGACTTCGGGTTGGGTTCAGGTGAGTTTTTTCTGAAACCCAACTGTAAGTTCAAACCTGAGCCTAAGAATTAGCGTAAGCCTATAAATCTGTTGGAAAGTGTTCAGGAGAGAAATTCAGTAATATCGCTATTTGGTTTGTGATCTCTAAAGTAGTTTAGCGTTATTCTGAACCTAATACAGGTACGTTTCTTTCGCAGTTCTTCCATACATTAGCCAATGTAAAGAACAGGGGCGGAACCGTATTAACAGCATATTCCTAAACCGAAACCTAAGCTTAAGCTTAAGCCTAAGTCTGAGCGTAAGAACGAGTTTATTCCTAGCCTAAGCCTAAGCCAAACAAAAATTACTCTAAAGCTTAAGCTTACTCCATTGCAGTACCACAGAAAAACGTTCCGACCCTGATCTTTACATGGGCCCATACATTTATAGTTGTATTTACTTTTAACCTTTGCCAGATTTTCGGTCCTGGCAAAAAACTTGGCGGACTAATCTTGTTTACAATGGCGTTGCTGATAATAACATCGAGTATTTCGTTACAACTGTTTTGTTTCGTTCAAGGTCTGGAACGATTTCGCACATTTCCTGAAGTAAGACAAACGTTTCAAATTTGTTCCTGGTACGGATCAGGGCCGCAGAAGCCATCCCCATACCCCCATTTGGGGCGCACCCACCCCTAAAAGGCCCCCACCGTAACCGGTTGAAACAAAAACCGTTTAAGTTTTAAAATGCGCCTGACTTTTCGCTCGCTTCGCTCGAGAGTTTGGAGGCCCCCACTATGGAATTTGGGGTGAGCACCCACTCCTGCGTGCTCCGGCACTGGTACGGACTATGTAGATTGTATATAGAAAACACTCGGTCATAATGCTAATAAAACGTAATGCTGAGCAGATACCCATAGTCATCAGTCAGATTATAAAGCTTTCAGTTCAAATGAACGCTGCCTAAAATGGAAGGGTTGAAGTATGTAACTGAGGTTTAAAGTGAACAAAATTTCAAATAATCTACTGTTGTTACAAGTTTCAATTTTTTTCACACAATATGCTAATCTGTATAACAATTGTGGCCCATGTATAGAGCAGGGCCGGAACAGTAGTATAAGCATATTCCTAAGCCTAAGCCTAAACCAAAGCCTAAGCCTAAGCCTAAGCCCATGGATGAGCCTATTCCTAAGCCTAAGTCTAAGCCTAAGCAAAAATTAGTCTAAAGCTTAAACTGACTCTATTATAGCCCCTCCGGAAAACGGTCCGGGCCTGTTGTATACATGAGCCACAATTGCTTATCGACAGCCCAACGGGACGGCTTTTCAGCTTCCGCTTCCACAGGCCAGCCGGCGTCCATGAAAGTTGACGCGATCATAAACATTGACCATGAGCGAGTGATATGTTTCCGACCGTATTCATTGTATCGAATAGCAGCCGTATTCGCTCAACGAGTTGTAATATATGAAATCATTCATGTGTTGCACTATCATCATTCATTAGAAAAATTTTCCAATATTGTCAGATAGTTGACGGCCCTAATACAACCATTCCGATGCTACCTCGAGTATTCTGTGCATTCTTGGGCGCCCGTTCTGAAACGTGTGTGGGTCACTGACCCCCACTCTTTGAGTAAGAAAACTTGGTAGGCGTTTTTGACCCCCACTTTTGAATCACAACTAACTTGACGGGGTAATTTGTACCCAAAACGTCTGTCAGACTCATTGCCCGATATAAATTGGATCATCGCTAAAAGTTATCTGGTAAATTTCTGACAAAATGAAGTCAAATTTAAGCAAAATGCAGACACTGCTTATTGCTTATTTTACTTTTCATTTTTAAGCTTTGAAGATCGTAAACTGAAAAATTTTCGCTTAACCCTTTCTCACATGAATATTTTCTATTTCACCTGAGACCTACATTTATGCTAGGATTTGAACTCCAGTGACTGAACTGGGAGGCGTATACCATCACCACTCAGCTATAGGAGCTTGACGCTCGAGCCCAAGGGGGCTCTCACGTCTTGTGGTGATTTAGTACTATGTATACGTGTTGCAGTTGTTAAACACGGTGCGCTATATACTGTTTAACGTATATACACTGCGCTGAGTTGCCAATAGGCAACTCAATGTGAGAAGGGGTTAATCACGTCTAACAGTTATGTATTGTTCAGTTATAACAAATTGTGGTTTGATCAACCATCGCTTCTTTGAAAGGGTGAACAACTCTAAATTACTGAATTGACCACGTCACTTTTCAGAGTAGATTGGCGTCTGTTTGCGCACTACCGCAAAATTATCGTACTGTCGTGATTCTTCTGCATTCACTGGCATTGCAGGATAGGGACGCTCTTGCGCGTGCACTCGCCTAAACAGCGACAATCTCGTTCCGGGACTTGTCTCTATTCTTTCGGCTCATGTTATCAAAATGCACAGTGAAGATAAGAGAATGCGGACACGACAAAAACCTACCAAGAAAAAAATCTTGCAAGAGTATTTTCGTTACCTCAAATATTGCGGCTTGGGCAACAGGATTAGCTTAAGCTTTACACTATATTTTTGCTTATTCTTAGGCTTCAGAAATATGTTTATACTACTGTTACGATCATCTAAAATACCATTTGCGTGTGTGTTTTAGGCGCTAATGTCAATGTTTCAAATATTGACTCAAGAAGGATGGACAGAAGTGGTAATAGAAAGCATGCGAATGACAGGCGATACGCTCGCCCCTGTGGTTGCCATCTATTTTGTCGTTTATCATCTGTTTGTCACTCTGGTAGGTTGTTTTATCAGGTGATAATAAATGGTTTCATAGATTCAAACCACTGGCGAATCTAAGATGGCACCCAGGATAAGACCTCCCAACAGGAATCAAAACCGAAATTTTGAGCCATGATTTATTTCTAAATTGCGTTTGGGATCACGGTCGCTTCGCTGGTGAGTGTTTTCAGTGTCGTTTCTTGCGCAAAACCTTTGCGCCAGAAATTCCTGGATCCGCCAAAGAGACGAACAATTTATCAAGACAGAAGCTTGTATTGGTTGTCAAAATGTTGCGCATGCCTGACGGCAACCATTAAAGAAATATTGGGTCAATGATACTTTGAGGACGTAACAATAGATTAAGCGTATTCGTAAGCCTAAGCGTAAGCCTAAGCCTAAACAAAAAAGTAATCTAGAATCTAAACCTACTATTTTATACACCCACCAGAAACCTGGACTCCCCTTAAAGTAACATGGGCCAATATTGAATAGTCAGTCTTGGTTTGACGAAGGCTAACGTCAATTATACGTCAGTATATACGAATGTGTTTTGACTTTATTTGTTTTTGGTAGCATTTCCTAATTAACAGAAATATACTTGTCAAATTCATTCAAGTGTCACTGTCGCAGCATCCATGACTGGGTTTTTCCCAGGGTTCAGGGTAGAGACCCAAATACAGAGACGGATCCGAGATTTTTCTGCGAAAAATCTGTGATTGGCCGAGCATTCCTCAAACCCTGACGTGTTTTAGTAGTGTGCAGCAGTTGATCCAAAGAAAGGATGCATACAGGCGAATGGCGAAGAAAAGTCGCTACTGAAGCGAGCGAGAAACCAAATAAGAGGCTAACATTGCGGTTGTTGACCTAAATTGCCCCGAAAGAGCAAAATTTTTCAAATTAGCACGCCGAATCGGTTTTACCGTGGGTCTCTTGAGGCTCGGAACCCATACGGGGTAGGTGAAAGGGGCGATGATCGCGGCGCTACGGAAATTATTAAACATTTTGTGTTGTAGGGTGGCGAACCTAATAAAGGTGGCGCCTCGGGAATGGGGGTTTGGGACGTGGCTGCTGCCACTGGTGCCTTCTCTGGTTACTCACCTTGCCCTGGAAAGCAGAGTAATAAATAATCGCACACATTTGTTCCAGATTGTGCTCAGTCTGTTTGTTGCTGTAATACTGGATAACTTGGAAATGGAAGAAGACATGAAAAAGATAAAGCAGCTGAAAACTCGCGAACAGAACGAACGAGCCCGATCAAAGCTGCCGCTTCGATTACGGGTGTTTACCAGGTTGTTTTTATGTTGTGCGGCGTCTGGGGTATCCCAGCCCCTTTGAACTGTGAGATAGGTCAGCCGTCCGCCTTGTAAAGTATCTCCAAAAACGGGAACTACGTCTTACGGAAGACAGTTCGCGAGGCGAGCGAAAGACCAAATAAGCGTTAATAACTGAGTGTGTGACCTGATGCGCGCTGGAGGCGTAAAATTCGAAACTCGTATACCTGATCGTCTTTGACGGACCCAAGACCCCATGGGCTCCTCATAGGCAAGATCCAGGGGAGGGGGTGTGGCAGTCGCAGCACTGGCCTTACGAAAATCGCTGTAATAATTGCAAGCTTGTACCAAATTTTTGAAAATATATTTGTTCGGAATGGCTTTGAAAGGATTGCAAAAGTTTGCTGTTAAAACGCATTAGTTAACGAAATGCCCATTAACCCCTTGTCACATAGAGTGGACTATGGGCAACTTAGCGCAGTGAATATACGTTAAACAGTATATATCGCACAGTGTTTAACAATTGTAACACGTATACATAGTACTAAATCACCACAAGACGTGAGAGACCCCTCGGGCTCTAGCGTCAAGCTCCTATAGCAGAGTGGTGATGGTATACGCCTCCCACTCCAGTCAGTGGAGTTCGAATCCTAGCATAAAAGTACACACAAAAAATTATTTCTGAATTTATTCAGAAACGTGTTTTCTGTGATAGATCTGAAAAGTTTTTCTGATATTTAAGACAATTTTTCTAAAAACAACTGGTAAACGTCTATTTTCAGACATTTTTTATTAACTTTTTTATAACATTTCTATTATAACAGAAATACTTTTCAAGTGCACCTGGCTAATCATATTTCTTAAATATAAAATTTTTTCTTAAATATCAGAGATATTATTATGAATGTATGTCTCCGATGAAATTGTAAATATACATGTGATAAAGGGTTAATTTTGTTTTGTACTAATTTCTTTCGAAACATTTTTGTGAGCGTTCAAGTCACACATTGGTTATATGTCGTTGAATTAAATTTAATTTCAGATTTCCAGAGCGTCCACAGCTGGTTACTCTTAAACGATTTCCAAACGATTTCCCAGTTCCAAGGATTCGCGAAACATTCACTCGACAGTTTGCTGAAGAAGAATCAGAAGATGCAGATGATAATGATCGTGGTATAGAGTAGCAGAACACTTTAGTATTCGGGCGAATAGCGAAACAGGGCCACTGGACCAGGAGGAAGGCGCAGATCCCATGGAAAAACTTTTCCCACATGAAAAAGTTTTAGGTTCTCTTGTAAGCTCGTCAATTCATTTGATCCCTCTAGCTGGATGAGCTTTCCACCATGATTCAAACAGAGGTGAAAAATACCTAAGCGGTAGCTGTAGCTGGAACTGAAATTTGTTGTGTTGTAAAAAATTTTGGTTTTAGGCGTATTTTTCGCGAAATTCCAACAAATAATTCTGCAAACATGACTTTAATTCAATTTTAACTTAAGTCGACATTTTATTTAAATTTTGGCAATTTACCTTATCTCAGAGCTTGCAATATAGATTTCTGCTTTAGGGTGAGGCTAACGAGTGTAAATTTTAAAATGTGGACATGAGGTAACCCTAACACTGGTACAAATCGGCGGCAGTCACTCAAAAGTTATTGTGAATTGTGCATTAGTCAATACCGCTAGAAACTGAGGCTATCTTTGTGTTTTTAGTCTTGGCAATTCACTAAGATATATTACGCCACTCTCACCACACATTAATATGTGCCCATCACACATACAACAAATAACAATATAGTTAGCTGTATGAATTATACAAGCTTTGCGTAGACGGTGCCAAAAAAATTTTACCCCCCTAGCAACTTGAGCTGGCTACCGGCCTGTACCTTCGGTGTTTAAACTCAAGACTGTTTGTCAACTGAAGTAAAAAATCGACTAAGCCAGAGGCGGGCGCGTAGCCAAGGGGGGCAGGGGGGCTCAGCTCCCCCTGGAAAAGTTTTGGATCCCCTAGAACAATTTCAATCTTGCACGCAAGCCACTAAAAACCCATCAATTGCCTCTCCTAAAAAATTTTAATCCCCCCAATGACGGATCCATGGGGGGCCACCACGGCCGTGGCCCCCCCAACAGCATCTTGACAAAAATTATATAGCAATTTTATGACAATAATTCGTGGTTTGTGTGCGGGTCAAAAGTAAGTTTATTACCTGTGAAATTTTGCCCCCCCCCCATTCTGAAATCCTGGATCCGCCACTGTCCCCCAACATGGTGAGCTGGTTACGGACCTGGTCCAGAGGCCGACTTAAGTTGCGTCTCTGCAACCCAGTCGTTCCATGCTGACTTGATACAAACTGCATTATTTTCAATGTTTTAGGATTCTCTTCAAAAACAGCAAAGTCATTCGATTATGGCAAACAAAAAACAAGAGCTCACCAATCTCAAAACCGAATGCGGCATATTGGTCAAATATCGTCACGGAAGGGTGTTCATAATATTATCGAGTAGGTTTTTTAGTTAATTTCTCGACCAACTTGAGTTGATGTGCAATCTGCTGATCAACGCGACGCTGCTCGCTGTTCTTGGCTGAAATTCCCGTTGAAACAGCCAGCAAAGAATCGAGAAAGTTTAGTATGAAAATTAGCGTAACACTTGACCAAACACATCGTCAGACAGACCAAGTGCAGTACTGCTCCGAATATGGGCTTCGCATTTATTTCTTGGTTTTATCGGCTGATCGATGTAATGACAATTATTGGCTAAATCTAGCAACGCCTCAAATTGAGCAAAAACGGTAACTCAAACGTAGCCAAAGCGATCTCTTCAGGCGTCTTTGACCTCATGTAACTGTTGTACGTTTGAAAATATTTGTTTGCCAACCCAGCGAAGAACATCTCCAGGAAACTCTGTTAGCGGAAACTTAGAAGTTGTCATTCTGGTGTTTCCGGGCCCGTCTCATTCCCGGTCTGCTTCGCTCCAGGTTTTGAATTGTGCATTTCAATTTGCAGATAAATTTGGTAATTAACATAATCGGACGACATACCTTGATATTCGAATGCTTTCTGAACGTCAAGTTATAGTTGGGCGTCTTCAGCGAGACGTTCAAAAAATTGTTTAGGGTCCGCCTTTGACGATGCCTAAAATCATGGAAACAAAGCAATAACAACACTCAACTGTCACTCAGTTAGTGGACAGTAAACATTTTGTTATTTCCAGTCTGTTCATTCATTTAACCATACGCCGAAAATTAGCCAATTTGCAAAACATTTCTGTACGCAAGTTGCAGCTGCAAATTCTCGTAGAAAAAACTTGTGCTTGTAAATAATGCTTAAGGCATGATCGGGGTTAAAACATGAAGACCAAAAGTGGCTTGCGGTAATGATTGATTGTTACTGAAGGTCTAGTTTAGTCTATTAGCTTAGAAAATATTACAGTCTGGCAATGAATTGTTTTCAGAACTTCAAACAAAATGCGTATGCTTCTCACTGACAGTGTTGGAGTTATTCCAATGATTAGTCGATCAGGACGAAGTGGTTCCACAAAAAGTCGTGACAGAAAGTACGTCAACGAAACAGGATTTTTAACCGTTTCACTCATAGAGTATACTATGAGCAACTAAATACAATAATGTACGAGCAATACACACAGTGTGAGCAGTGTTTAACAATTATACCATATATGCGCAGTGCAAAATGTAAATAAGACGTGAGAGCCCCTTCGGGCTCGAGCTCAAGCTCCTATAGCTCCGTGGCCATCGTAGACGCCTCCCGCCCGTGAGACTCGGGAACAAATCTTACCTTGAAATTACGTCTCAAGTGAAATAGCAAATATTCATGTGAGAAAGGGTTAATTTGTTGAAATAATCGCTTGAACAGAATTTAGTGGCGAATTCAAAAATTTCTTATGCGGTGGTCTCTCAATATATATTGTGAAAAAACCTCGCGAACACAGCTAAGTAGGAGCCAACCGCAACGTTCGTGGCACAAAAGCAAACATTTGCAAGGTTCAATCCGTAAGGTTATTCCAAATTGTGCTAACAGTGCATTTTGTTTCAGGAAAAGTTTATACGGACGTGGAATGCATGGAAGTATAAAATTGAAACATATGTACGAGCATCATTTGAAAGAAAACGGAGACATTGGAAGCAGGACAGCAAAAAGTGATCGAGAACCGGACGGGGCACGAAAAGGAACATCCGGTGTGGAAAACAATGAAGATATTGATATCAAAGCATTTCAGCAGAAAAAATATCAAGCAGAAGTAAAAAGGTAAGTTTTTTAATATTACACGTGTATCAACTTTTCTTAGACTTTATGAAACTGTTTGCTTCGTCGATTGTCTCTGTGTTCGCATATAGTCTCAGTACACTCAAAATAATATTTGTGATATTTGAGAAAAAAGTTTCTTACATTTAAGAAATAAGCTTAGCAAGATGCACTTGAAAAGTATTTCATTTATAACAGAAAAGGTTTCAAAAACGTTTTGAAATAAAGTCTGAAAATGAACGTTTTCCAGTGATTTTAAAAAAGTGTCTTAAAATATCAGAAAAACTTTTCAGATTTGCCACAGAAAATAGTTTTCTGAATTTATTCAGAAATACTTTTTTGTGTGTAGTTTGGTTTAGCGCTCAAGCTTAACCTTAATATAGTATTAGATGCAATACAGGGCAGTGTCCAATAAGAAATGATACAGGGGATATGTATTCCCTCTAAAAATTTCTGTAAAAAACAAGACTGAAAGTAATTTCAACAGGCATTAGCATAGCCTAGTGGATCCTAGATTGCAAACAGATTTCTTTTTACATGAGGTTTTCGTTTCCGAAATAAAATACCTTCTTTGGCTACGAGCCAGAAAAACGCTGTTTAAACATTAAATCTTTGCAAAAAACGAAACGAATGGTCAGCCTTAGCTTCTATCCACAGTTTACATGTAAGACAAAATTCTGCCAAACCTTCTGTCATTTTACATTAGCAGTGGTTTAGTAGCAACAGTGGATGATCACTCTTTATAACAAGAGTGTACAGCTCCAACTGGGTGCATTTTGTGTACAAAAGAATGTACCCGGCACGCGTTGCGTTTTTGGCCTACTCCCCCTTTATTTAAGGGGGGGGGGGCAAGTTTGGCAATTTTTTCAATTTTACACGTTGAAATGTTGCAGTTGTAAACGAATTCTGTTTAAAGTTTTAAAACCATGCGAATTCTACGTTTCGAACATCAACTACGCCCCCTCTAAATAAGGGGGGTCGGTCAAAAATGCAACGCCCGGTGGTACATTTTGTGCCACACAAATTTCGGTAGTTTCACACTCTTGTTCCAGTGATCATCCACTCTTGCTAAAGCTGTGTTTTTATTTGAGATATAATTATATTCCAGGAGTCGGCTTGAAGACGAAATGCGAGAAAATCATCCAATGTTTGATAAGCCTTTATTCACAGTCGGCAGAGAAAGCAGATTTCGTAAATTTTGCAAATATTTTGTCTACGCGAAATATGTTCCGACGCATACAGATCCATTGACAGGAAAACCAATCCAAAGAAATTATAAAGAAATGCAGTAAGTTACTACTAATTTTATAATATTTCATGTGTTTTCTGCATATATAACATGAAACAAATTAATAATTATATATTGCAGTCATATGATATTATTAAGAGTTACCTTTGAATTTGTAGTTTAGTAGACCGCGGTAGCCATTGTATTTTACTTCCATTAAATTTTTAGTCCGCAGTAAAATTACCATATGATATTTTTATTCCAACGTATTGCATGTGTTTTGGGTGAAAAAGGGGGTTTTCACCTGCTTCGTTTCAGAGAAACCCTCGAAATTCCAACTAACGCACTAGAAACCGCACCAAGCCTTCCAATTGTTTTCCACAGAATCTCGCGGAACAGCAACAGGCCAGCACTCCTGCAAATATATTTGTGCTGGAAAGGAGTGACAGCTTCGAGCTTATGCTTTGCAAGGTCGGGCGGGACAGCCGGGACAGCTTCGAACCTATGCTTTTGCTGGGTCGGGCGGGACGCCTGAACAGCTTCATGTGTCTGTTTTTGCTGGGTCGGTCGGGACAGCCGGGACAGCTTCGAGCCTATGTTTTTAATGGGTCGGGCGGGACAGCCGGGACAGCTTCAAACGTGTGTTTTCGTTGGGTCGGTCGGGACTGCAAAGACAACTTAGACCCCATGCTTTTGCTGGGCCGATCGGGACAACCAGGATTGCTTGCAGTTAACTCTTGCGTTGTGCAGTGTACCTGAACCTGTAAGTAGTGTAGAGATAACGAAATTTTTGTGATCCACTCGTCATCCGCTTCTTTTAGGTATATTTTTGCAAAATATAATTAACAGTGATCTAACATTACTGTTTGCAACGATGTAGCGAAGGTAAGTAGCAAACATTGCGCAAGCGAAGGTAAGGAACCGGAGCCGGCACCGCAGTTCGTAAAATGTTATTCAATAAAAATATCTTCCCTTGGTGTTCATTTCATCGCAAATTTGTTTTGAAGCTTCTACCCAAATTACCTGAACCTCCGGCTAAAATTTTTACGGAGTAGGAGCTGTTTGTCAATTTTCTGCGGAAGCCTTAGGCAGTAACTGCTTTATAATTTCTTCAGGCTGAGTAAATTTGTCACTCCTGGTAGTGGTATCCGTTGAATTAAACGTATATTTGTGTTGTGTCAATAGCTCGAGCGACAATGCAACGTTATGCTTAGGAATATACTTTCCAAACTTAAGTACGTTTTAAAGTTGCGAACTCAACTGTATTTGTTTCTGGAGTCATTTATGCGCTACAATTAGTCATATTTGACATTTATGGTCTCTAATTAGGGTCTAGGGACTCTATCCGCTTACAGATTCTGATTTGGGATACGGACTTCTATTGATTAGGACTATTTGCACTGATGGAACGAAACAATTTGATTTCAGCAGTATTTTTTTCAGCAACGTCATCGGTCTGTTAACTTATTTGGATTGGGCGATGGTATTTGTAACATCCGTTTCTTGCATTTCAATGATGTTTGAAAGTCCCTGGCCGATTGGTGGA
This sequence comes from Enoplolaimus lenunculus, assembly GCA_030248215.1. Taxonomy (NCBI): domain Eukaryota; kingdom Metazoa; phylum Nematoda; class Enoplea; order Enoplida; family Thoracostomopsidae; genus Enoplolaimus; species Enoplolaimus lenunculus. Next base: position 51,360 of record JASANG010001674.1, read on the forward strand.
GCAATGCTTGTAATGAACAATCCGTTATTGCAGGTACGTTCAACCAGTGGACGGATTGACAAATTTCTGACGGTGAATGCTGCGTATTTATAATAGTAAAAAAGCTAGCAAGCGATGTGTACGAGACGCCAAATGCAATTTTAGTGTTAATTTTTTAGCTCAAAAGTACGGTTTTAATCCTTGTTTGTGGCATATGCCTGTCTTCCGCCACGTTGGATCTGCCAATGCGGTCAGCAGTAAATTTTCAGGATATTTTGAATTAAAAACACTCGTAAATGTCGTATCAAATGTTACTCCAACACCATATGATTCGATGGGTCGCGAAGAAAGCAAGCGGGATGCCAAACTCAAATTTTAAAAATATCTAATGTTGAGACCTGACCATATTATCATAAAAAAATTTCTAACGGGGCCGCCCCCCATCTGGATTCGCCCCTGTACAAAATTGAAACGTATATGCGGGTACCGGCATAATATTGGCTTGAGATACGCAAGTGTGTGCTTTTTGCTGAAAATTTAGAAAATGAAAATCAGATTAATACTGTAGTGACCCGAATAAGAGTGGGGGACTGATATTTATTTAGCCTCTCCAGAGGGACCCCCTGTTATTCGGTTACAGACTGTTGTTTATTTTTAACCAACCCTCCGCCACCCTTCGTTACTGATATATATCCGGTACTGCAACAATCCGTTTTATTTGTCTTGTTTCAATAGCTTGAGCGATAATGCAAGGTTATACTTAGGAATGTACTTTCAAAATTTAAGTACACTTTAAAATTTTTGCGCTGAAATCTATTTGCTCCTGTTGTCATTTGTGCGTGACAATTAAAGATAATTGACATTTATGGACTCTAATTAGGGTTTAGGAACTCTACCCATTACGAAGTCATATTAGGGACACGGACTCGTATTGATTGGGACCCAAAATTGGGACCCCTCTTATTCGGGTCACTACAGTATACTCTGCCTGCCTGCCCGTGTCTATGGCATAAATAACTGTTAAATATATTATGTTTCAAACGATTTCGGTTCATAGATTATGGATTACGTATTTGTTATTACAATGACATTGGAATTGACGTTCAAAATAATGGCGAATGGAATGTTTTTTACTCCGAAAGCTGTTGTTCGTGATTTAAGCGGCGTTATGACCATATTTATATACATTGTACGTTGAGTTTTTGGCCCATGTAAAGATCAGTGGCGGAACGTTTTTCTGTGGGACTGCAATATAGTAAGCTTAATGCTTTAGACTAATTTTTTGCTTGGCTTAGGCTTAGGCTTAGGCTTAGGAATATGTTTATAACACTGTTTCGCCCCTGTTCTTTACATTGGCTAGTTTTTTCTTCATTTAGCTGATTTATTTCAAACAGTGTAGAATTTTTATATAAATTAAACATCTATTTCTGCTAAATAGAAACTGTACTAATAAACAAAATGAAAGACTATGAATTGGTGTTTAATCTTTCAATGAAATTTGAACAAATTCTGGCACGACACTGGTGACTGGGTGTATGTTGCATTGACCAAATATTGTTACGGGTACGATCAACGAGTATCCCTGCGGACGAATCCGAGATGATACTCTCACGGGTGTTCGAGGCCGTGGATCTGCCATAATAAGCTACTTGCCTAGAGGATGACGGTCCCCCGGCGTGATATCAGGTTTTGAGAGTCACAAAATCCCGACATCGTCATACGCCTAAGCCTGCCTATGCTCTAAGCTCTAACGAACCCCCGAGTGCGTGTAAGTGGGCCGCACCAGTAACAATTAGCTTTTTCTCCGTGGATTTTAGTACAACTGTGTGCTCTTAACTATTTTTTATGATTGGACTCAATGACACTTGGTCATAGGTACAGCTTAAACCTTAGCCTTATTCCTAGAAATTAGTTGGTTCAGCACAATTTTGCTTTTCTCGGTCATAGACGGTTTGGATAGAAAGGCGGATCGATCCTAGCCTTTGAGGTTTTTAATAGATTCTACTTGCCACTGATTCGAACCAGGGCTATTGTTCATTTGGCGAAACTCTGATGGTCAGGAATTTTCTCACATTCACGCAAAAGTTTGAGTCTCTTTTAATTCTACGTTTTAGCTAAATTTTGGCCATGGCTTTTAGGCCAGGAATTTGCTTAGCGCTCTCCGTTCAGAAATGAACTCAAATTAAAGTTTTGGTTTATTAAAAATCTGTACATGTATGTACAGCACAAGCATTTCGCAATTAACCATACCTTATTCTACTAAATTCGCGCTTGACGGAATTTGCCGCTAACTGCGTTGAGTTAACTTAGCTGGTAGTTGCTAACTTAAAGCTTAATAGTGATTGCTACAAGACAAAACTGCTAACTGTAGACTCGCTGCAGCTACCGCTATGGTGCACCGTGGAATACCCAAGTGTGAGATATGATTTAACGCAGGTGGCTTACTCCCAGTGCAGGCCATGCCTTAGGGCGGTGAGTCCGACTATTGAAACAACCTATCCCGCAAGCGTCCTTCTGAATAATCTTAAACGCGTCGGCGTGCTCCGCTTAAGCTCAAGACCTTCTACCCCCTATATCTGCTTGTGGTCGGACTCACTGTTCGTTGTAACAGGTTACCCACAAAAACTGCACGTATATCCCCAGGAGGTTTGGGGGGAATACTGGTAAATCATTAAGTCCCCATTGGATCTCAAGACTTGAACCTAACGAGTTTTCCAAGAAGACCTTGTGTCAGGTTTTAATTTTCTTTCGTGGCTGTTTCTGAGTGTAGCGTGGCTCTATAGCCCTAGGCTTAAGTTTTCACAGGCCGCACATTCAGCAGTTTGATTGTCAACAGGACGAGCCCTTTCACAAGCTTCCCCCCTGGAATTTGTACCAAAAATCTTACACCAGCGTTGTCGCCAACGACAGGCAAAATTCTAGGCCAAAAATTTAACCACACCCCCTTCGTGAAAACTGGAAAATTCTAACCGGGCCCACCTTAAAATTCTTACAAAATTTTACCCCTGCGCGAAACGCACATAACCCCCCCTTGCATCAGCGCCCCGAAACTCTCGTGCACACTAAGTCGCCTCCGTGTGCAGAGAGATCGGTTTGCTGTCGCGGCTCGAGCACGCGAGCGAAAACCGAAAAACTCAAACTGAACTGAATGTTCAGCCTGTGCGCCGCTCTTATATAGTGCGCGAGGCCCAAATTTCGACCAGCGCCCCAGAAACAGACTCTAAGCATCTATTCTATTGGTCGAAAATCACTAAAATAATTTGACCAATACGGAACGAGAATTCAATCAGTTTTTAAGAGCCTGTGATTGGCTGGAGAATTTTAACGCGTAGTCTACAACCAGAGGGTTATGAGAGGGCTAACGAGGGTCACCCCTATCCGGAGTCTGAATACCGCAGTGCAGCATAGTGCAAAGTCTAAAAAGTTACGACGAGATTCACCCATACCCCCTGCGAAACTGGAGAACCACGTGCAGCTTTTGTGGTAAGCCCTCCCTTTAATATCTGATGTGCTCACTGTGCACCTAATGATAACTCAAACACCCCAAGAATAGTCAAGTTATACGATGCAAAATGGTGAAACGAACTAAAGGGGGGCGATGGCAACAAAAACGATAACAATGCATAAAAATTAACAGGTATATACATACATATATATATGCAAAAAAACTCACGAGGTTAAAGAACGAAACAAACTCAAAAATACCCATAAATTTATACAAGTGTGTATGAACATAAGATTTTAAAATTCAGGTTTTTCTTATTTTTAAATTGCCTGGTCTAATCAACATGCTAGACTAATTTGCCCTTTGAAAATCTTGGCTATTGCAATAAGCTACCTTATACGCATTCTCCCAGTAGAAATTTGCATTGCACAAGTTAAATTCTAGCCCTAAAGTTGGTACTTAGTACTAAGATGGTGTAAACCTATGGGGTGCGGTTCTGCTCAGCGGTAACTTGCTAAATAGTCGTCTGCAAATGGTCACACGGAGTGGTTCTCTCAATTGACCAGACCAACAAAGTTGAGAGATTACGATTCTGAACACAGGAACCCAGAAAAGTAGTGGTCTCGTTTATTAGGCTTGCCCCTACTGAGTATGGGCGTGCGAAATTTCAAAACTTGATAACCCCTAGCTTCCTAAGAAGACGTCAGCAGACTCTGCTCGGTGTGATTTTACTAACTGGGACAATAAACTAATTCAGACGACACCCAATTCAATGCTACAGTCAGGAAAGTAAAAATCGCACGCCTAAAACACCAAAATTCCCAAAACTTCAACCGATTATAATTCTTTAAATATTAACTTGCGGACCATGTTAGGGGTAGTTTTCTTGCTCTACTCGTCAGGCCGAATCGAATGATATGCATTTTAACCTTGTAGCTCGAAAAAGTTAAAATCGCGTTTTTCGGGACCCGATCCGTAATTTGTGTGAACACGTAAATTATAAAAAATTTTCAAATGGCCACAACTTTTTAAGTTTTGATTTGCGAGCCCTGTTTGGGGTGGTTTTCTTACTCAGCGCGATGCGCGGAATCGAACGGTACCTATTTCTAGGGTGGATCGTGAATAAGTGAAAATCGCATTTTTATAGGTCCGCTCCGTAAAGCGTACACACGTAAAATCTCAAAAAGCTTTGATTGACCATAACTCCTTATGCATGGATTTGCGGACACGGTTTGGGGTAGTTTTCTTAACCAGCTCGATGAGCTGAATCGATTGATACCAATTTTAGCGCCCAACCCCGGAAAAGTGAAAATCGCGTTTTTGGACCGGGATCCGTAAAAGCATATACACGTTAAATCTCGAAAGCTCCACAGGTCCATAACTTTTTATCTAGTGGTTTCCGGGTAAGGTTCGGGGTGGTTTTCTTGATCAGCAGAGCGAGCTGAGTCGAATGATACTAATTTTAACATCCGATTCCGAAAAAATGAAAATTGCATTTTTCGGAGCCGGACCTCCGGACGCACACGCCCAAAATATCAAAGTTTTAAAATGTCTATAATTTTTGACTGCCGCATTGCGGGTTATAACTGGGATGGTTTTTCTTAATCAATGCGATACGGGTAAGTGTCTGGCACCGGTCTCCGCACTATATTTCGGAAAATGAAAATCGTCTTTACCTAGAAAACCCTCTCCACAACCAATACGTACAGCCTAAATTTGTCCTAAATTTCCAGATAAGTCTACTAATAGCGCAGGTTCGGAGCGGCTTTCTCAGCTTAAATACGGGTCCAAAATGATTGGAACCGGTTTTCAAATCCAGGGGGCCTAAAATTATAATAATATTTCAAAAATTAGTGTTCACAAAATTTCAGAATTTGTCGCAAAATCTTAGTTGGTCTTAAACGGCAGCCGGGACGGCTTACTCAGCCAATCCGGCGTGCCGAACCCAAGAGCGCCAGCTCCGAACCCGAATTTTAGGGATAAAACAAGCCATCCCTAAAAACGCTCTAAACCGCTATTCCATTCCATGCTCAATTATCTCTAACATCCTGCTAAACCCTTAAAAAGCATAAATTCCTCCTACCCCCTTAGCGTGCCCTAAGCCTAAAACGCTGCTACCCCCCACAAACCTAAACTGACCAACCCCTCAAGCTGAAACAAAACATCTCGAGACTGAAATTTGAAATTTTGAAAACTCGAAAATCTGCAACGCCTGTCTCGAGCTCCTCGATTGCGCAGCACGGTGCATTTCAAATCTTTTAGTAAAAACCGCCAGCAGCTTTGTCGGGGCGTATCGTATTACTCCCTATCTGAGTTGCTTTCTGAAAACACCCGCGCCTGCTCTCTGCAACATTTCTCGTAAAAGCTCAAGCTCGACTAGCGTTAACATAAACGTTTCAAGTCGCCACAGAAAAGTATACGATGGGTTGTAGGGTGCCAGGACAATGCCGAGAGTGGGGGGGGTGCTCCCTTGCAAGGCACCCTTTCTTTTGCCCAGCGTTTCACTATCGAGGTAACTTTGGGGGGGAAACGGAAAGGCTTATCCCCCTTTTTTACCCTTCGGTTACAGCAACCCCCAGTGTGTGTATTAACCATGCCTAACGGTGAAAGAGTATATATATCTAGTCAACTCGCTGCAATGAATTAATACGGGGACTGAACTCAACGTTTTGCAAAGACTAAATCAAAGTGGAACCGGAGCTCGTATGGCCTTTCTAACGTCCTAGGTTTGCCGGATTTAAGCTAAGATACCTGGCCATTCGCCCACGGGTCTCGCGCCTAGCATCTCAATCTATCGTTAGTCACCCCCTAGTCAGTTTATTACACAAAGCTGTCCAATCAATCGAAATTTTTGAAATTTGCTGCTTTCCCCATAAGTTATCTCCTGAGCAAACAGTTCATTCAACGCTTTTTACATCTCCAGGCGCTGAGGCAGTGAACGGGCAGAAAATTGTTTCCAGCCAGCAAAATCTAGTCAAATCGTACAAGTGGTGAGGCCGAATCAAGTTTTAAAAACCCGAAAGAAAACGATGAACAAAAAAGGACAAGACGTGTCATAGATGGGCTACATTTTTAACAGTATAGCCGGGCCGCAGACTTTTGCTTGAGAGCACGACCTAAACCCCCTTTTTTGCATTAATTCTCAGAAAACACTTAACATCATGCAAGTTACACTGATAAAACGCAGCGAGACATATTCGGTTTCAGGTGGTTTACAGACTGACAAGGGGACCAGGGCGAAACGAAATACAATGAAATGGCGGTGTACAAGACAATCTTGGACTAGGAACATCTTGCTAGCGTTATCTGGAGCTTAGGTTATTCATAGATACGTAAGACCAGCCATAAAGCAACAACCATAGGAAAATAATAGCAGTCAAAACAAAACCAAAAACAATGCCAGAGTTTCCTAATTAGAGTATCCTTAGTCGGTAAGCCTGTTCCGAGCACACGAAACACAATGTCTCCCTTTTATAACTTGCAAAACTGCAGTAGAATTCAGTTTCTAGTTATGCCGCCGTGCAGGCACCCCCTTTAGCTTTACAGATTTCTGATTGAGTGCTCAAAATTATCCCCATTCCCTATGCACGCTCTGTCACTGATTTCCGAAAATGCAGATTGCCGCACAGTCCTATACTAAACAAATACACCAAGACTACTTCTCTTTCTCTCAGATATACGACTTAAACAAGAAGACAGGATTGCGCACGGGATGCAACGGAGGGGGACAGTGCGGGAACACCCGACAATCCAGGAGGCCCGACGATGTAGGAGCACTTAGACACCAACATTACCAAAGGCTTAGCATATTAATCTAGACGGGTTGGAACTGTTTCCCACATTAATCACACAAGATAGGCATACATAAACATAATAGGCATGCATAAGCATAATAGGCATACATAGATATAACCACATACGAATTAGCAAAACATACCCTGATAGTTGACGGAACAAGTTAATCAGGACACCCCTATTAGCCGAACCTCGATGGTCTTTCCTAGACGACTTCCCTACCGACACACCGTTACAATATCCCTCCCACTAAGTACACAATCCCCGCTACAGTTGAAACAACATTTGAAACGAAGTAAGACTCGGAAATCCATTCAGTCGTAGGTTGCTAGTTACTCACTATCTAGTCATGCACGGTCTAGTCGGTTTTGCCCTGGGTCTACCGGGGAGAACAAGAGAGAGTCAGATGACACCCCTATATGTGTACGACTGGTAAAGCCAAGTCTGATCCCTTTGGTTAATGTCTAGAGGACGGTGCCGACGCATGGGCAGGCCGACTACAAGAATTCAAACATACACCAATACGCACACATACGTATATGAAGCTATAAACCTAGATTACTAAAAGATTACATCGGTCTCTAGTTAGCCCCTTCTGACGCGATTACGAAACCCTTTGTCCACACTATCTTGCGGCTGGACTCCGCCCATGCTGTGGAAATTGCCAATAAAAAGATTTAACCGACTTCAAATAACCAAAAAGGAGAACTACATACAAGCATTAATATCAGAATGTACATGGGTACCAACAAAAACGACCATAATAATAATAATAATACTAATAATAATAATAATAATAATAATAGGAACAACAATAACAACAACATCAATAATTATACAATAACAACGATAATGATAATGCCAAAACACAATTTTTGGAATCTAAGAGTTTGGTGCTGAGAGCCCGTCACGAAGAAAATAGTGTCCCTGACAATATTGTAATAAATTATCAAAACGCAAATCTGTAATGTTTTGTGCTTTCAAATTTTGATTCACGCATCATATTCATACAGTGTAAATAAAGCTGATTTTGGATTTAATTATAATAGCGAATAAAACTGTTACCAGTGTATTTTTACTAAAAGAAATAACCCCCGGGTTATAATTTAGTGTTACATAAAATGTTACTTTCGGTTGAAGACAAGCTTAATATATCTGCTATGGATGCCGAAAGAAGTTCAGCCAAATTCTGGTGCTCAATTGCTCATGATATTTCGTGCGATGCGTCCGTTGCGAATCTATACGCTTGTTCCGCATATACGTCGCGTAATAATCGAACTATGCAAAGGATTCAAAGAAATCATTTTGGTAAAAATTAATGTTAGCCCCCCTTGAAAATGTATACATCATCGATATAATATTCACGAATAGCAACGAGCGTAAAGGACACACCTAAGTTTAAAATAAAACGACAAGTTAAGTCCTATTCAGACGTGCAAGTTTTTGTTGCGAGAAGTTGCAGCAGGAAATTGTACGCAGAACTTGCATTTTTTCATCAGCCAATGAGAAAGCGGCTGCTATAAATTCAGTGAACTTGAATGCTTATTTACACGTGTGAACTAAATTCCTAGGTGTAATTTTTAATGAATCATTTGCAGCTGCAAGTTTTTCGAACGAGATTTTTGACAAAACTTGCAAGTGCAAGTTGCAGCTGCAAGTTCTCGCAGCAAAAACATGCACGTGTGAATAGGGCTTTAAAGAATTAAGCTAAAATTTAGTGGTCTAAACATTCCGAGTTCCCCACCTGGATAGTTGATCGGTGTAGCACGGTCGGTTAATAGCAGATCTGCTCAGGGCCAGGGAAGCCACCTCCAATACCCCTCAACTGGTTGAAACAAAAACCGAGAATAAGTTTTAAAATGCGTCTGACTTCTTGCTCGATACGCTCGCGAGATTAGGGACCCCCACCCTGGAATTCGGGCGGAGCCCCCACCCCTGCCTGCTCCGCCACTGGATCTGCTTTACCTGACGGTCCTAGGATCCATAGCTGCTTGTTTACATTTCACTGCTAAACTGAAACATTTCAATGCTTTTTCTGTTTGCTCCTGATTTACCTGGAATCTACAGCATAATTCTTCGATCCAAGCCCGATTGTTTATTGAAACATTTTAACATGATTATGTAATGTTTAAAGTTTGTATGGCCATAACAATTTAAATCTTACCATGCCATGTGCTAAATCTTAAAATAAAGTAGTAATTCGAGTAATAGAGGGGTAGGCATTTAAGCCATTGGATCTTATTTTAACTCATAATATAGGATTCCATATAACTACGTAATTACAACCCGTAAAACGGATAGAAGTTGGAATTCCTAATATAGAGTCGGTTCCTAGGCCTAGTAAAGTTCGGTGTGTAATTTGCTTATTTAATGTAAGTATATTATATAACTATATATATTCATAACAGTATGCTCAAATTTTAACAGTTTACTGATAATGAACATACTTAAAAATCATAACCAATGGCATAAGAAAAACGTCTCAGGCAAATAACACAAAGTGGATCGAAAAATAAATAACAGTCCGTAATATCAGTCGTCCACGCTTATTTGTACTACGATTCGTAACCAATTCTGCAGCAAAGTATTGACGTACCCTTGTTTTCTTATATTATTCAGGTAACAGTCCTTTTACTGGTGCTAATGTTCGTATTTGCCAGTTTCGGCGTACAACTTTGTGGCGGAAAGCTGGCGAGATGCAACGACCCTAATATTACTGAACGAGTATGTGTTTATTGACTAAAATATTGCTGTATAACGTTTGGATAAAATTATTACATAATCCGTTTTAACAGTAATTGTATACACACTTCCAATTTTTTCTATGAATAACATTGAAATTTACCTTGAAAATGTCCCTTTGTCAAAATCAAACTTTTGCAAAATACGCATAAGTTTGGTACGAACAAGCCCTAACGTTAAGCCCCATTCACACGTGCAAGTTCGAACGCTGTTTTGTGACCGAATTTACAAACGCAAGTTACACGTGCATGTTTTTGCTACAAAAAATGCCACGTTCAAATAGAGATTTATTCAAAAACACGTATTGTAAGGCATTATTTTAAAACGGTATTCTGTTCATTGTAAGCTGTCAGTATTAAAATGTCGATGAATTATACCTCGATAAAAATTAAAATAATTTGGTAAATGGAATGAAAATCCGATAGCAAATATTGCACGGTTACTGTTTTATGTTTCAGAAAGATTGTCACGGTGTCTTTTATCAGCAGATTTATGTTACTAAACTTCAAGTGCAAGGAAAGTTTGGACCACAACATCCAAAAATTTTAGTACCAAGAGTATGGTAAGCATATGCAACACTAGAACAAGCATATAAAGATCGATCATAATTTTTAGTTATCCGGAAACTAATGCTAAGCCTATTCCTCAGCCTGAGACTTTAGCTTAATCTTAAGCCTGAGTTATGTCAAAATCTAAATAATCGAAAACTGTGTGGAGAAAGCATACAAGAACCAAGTTTTTTAGTTGAAATATATTAAGATTTCTTAATACTGCAAAATATATTAAGATTTCTTAATACTGCATTTGAAATACAGTGTAATCTGCAAAATTCTAGAATATAGTTAATATTTGTTGCTCGTATTAGTAAATATTCAAAAAATTATTGAAACGTATCGGAAAGAAAAACAGTGTTTAACTAAGTTGACAGGTACTGTAGTGACCCGAATTAGAAGGGATAATAAGAGGGGAATCCTATTTTGAGTCCCAATCAATAGGACTCCGTATCCCTAATAAGAGTCCGCAAGCAGATAGAGTCCCTAAACCCAAATTAGAGTCAATAAATGACAATTATCCCTAATCGTAGAGCATAAATGACTGGAGGACCAAATAAACTTGAGCTTGAAACTTTAAAGCATACTTAAGTTTTGAAAGTACATTTCTAAGTATGACCTTGCATTGTCGCTCAAGTTTTTGATAAAAACAAATAAACGTTTAATTCAACTGATAATTGCAATACCGGATATATCAGTAACGAAGGGTGGCGGAGAGCGGGTTGAAATAAATTACAACCGTAACCGAAACACAGGGGTGTATCCTTAATAAATTTCAGCCCCCTCCCCTTTTATTCGGTCACTACAGTATTATAGCAAAATTCACCCTTGTGACTATGGTTTTCAGTAAGGCACAAGCTGGGGGGAGCGGTCCCTTTCATTTTTGAACTTTTAAAATATTGCATAACATAAAATGGATAATTTTATGAACAAATAGTTAGCTCCCACCTTACAGTTTTCAACATTGCACTTAGCTGTTGCGCTCTCTTCAGTCTAAAACTATAACATAAATATTTTGACGTTGTCTCAAGTGATATTTAATTTTATTTTCAGGGCAAATCCTCGAAATTTCAATTTTGACCACATCGGAAACGCAATGTTGACGCTATTTGAAATACTTTCGTTCAAAGGTTGGATCGTGGTTCGTGATGTTATACTGAACCAAATGGGACCAGTAAGTTTCTACAATCAATTGTTTTTAAATGCTTTTATTGTTTAATTTTAGCTTTTAAAACACGAATATTTGTCTCGCTAGAAAAATTCATATGCCAATACAAATCTTAGAAATGGTCAACGTTTTGAAACAGAGGAGTGGCAAAGATTATAAAAAAATTAATTTTGCTTTTTAAAAATTTACAATGTTGCGGTAACTGAGTAATCAAGTGAAAAACTTGCTAATGATTCTGATTAAAAATCACATAGGAAGGATTGTTTGACCTTAATTGCTTGCCACGCTCTTGATATAATAAAGGGTCAGTAATATTGTGTATATATCATGGTAATGTTGACTTTATTACAATTTTGTTGGTTGCACCAAATCATTTAATATATAGCGAGGAAGGAAATTGTTTTCAAACGCCCGTAATGGATTCAGCAGTGTACGCCAGTAGTCATTCGTTGATTATTACAGCTTTTGTACAAATGAATTGAACTTTGCAAATTTACAAGCATTTTTAGCCCAGAAAACATTTCGCAGTTTCATGAAATTCCCAACACTTTTTTTACATGATTTTAGTTTGATTTTGATCGTTCAAAATATTGTCGCTGAACTGGTGATAAGGTCCATGTATAAAACTGGGCCGGAACAGTAGTAATAAGCATATTCCTAAGCTTAAGCCTAAGCCTAAGCCTAAGCGTATGGATGAGCCTAAGCTTAAGCCTAAGCCTAAGCCTAAGCGTATGGATGAACCTAAGCTTAAGCCTAAGCCTAAGTTTAAGCGTAAAGGATGAGCATATTCATAAGCCTAAGCCTAAGCCTAAGCGTATGGATGAGCCTAAGCTTAAGCCTAAGCCTAAGTTTAAGCGTAAGGATGAGCCTATTCGTAAGCCTAAGCCTAAGCCTAAGCTTAAGCGTAAGGATGAGCGTATTCGTAAGCCTAAGCCTAAGCAAAAATTCAGTCTAATGCTTAACCTGACTCTATTATAGCCCCTCCGGAAAACGATCCGGCCCTGTTTAATACATGAGCCGGTCATAGGTGTTAGTCATCCCAGAATTTCTTTTTTACTCATGAAATTCATATTACACAAAGTGTTTTTATCTGTAATGTTTTCAAATTTTAGTGGCCGGCGATATTTGTACACATTTACGTCTTTATCGGTTGCATGATTGGTCTGACTTTGTTTGTTGGTGTTGTTATTGCTAACTACAGCGAAAACAGGGTACGTTTGACCAGTTTAACTTTTATAAGCTTAATGCTGCTAATTTTGTATGTATTTGCTTGTTTATACACTGTAAATTCCAATGAGTTAATTAATCAACTCAGACGGAAAGTTAGTTATTTCTGAGTTAATAACAGTAAACTTTAATTCAGTCTGAGTTGACTTGATTCTCACAGTGAGTTGAGTTGACTCCGGGTGAACTGCTAAACTAAATCCGAATGAGTTGAATTAACTCAGAATTGGGAGTTGTGATAGTCCTAGCTCAGATTGAGTAATTCAACTCATTCTGAGTTCAAATTAACTCACTGGAATTTACAGTATATTTAAATTGAGTAGATTATGATACATTGGCGGAATAATGATGTGTGTTCAACTGCTAGGCTGCGATGGTTAGCAAGAATGCCAATTTTACAGATAAAACAGTGAAATAGGTTTTAGGCAAACAATACTGTTTATTTAGCGAAATTTGCTAAAACCTTATTGCAAATACACGTCTAAATTGTCTTTAAAGCAAAATTACAACTAACCAGTGTAGACACGTAATCTTGTTCAACGAGTGAGAGAGCTTAAGCTGATGTCGCAAATACGAGTGGATGAAGGTAAACTACCCGACTCTGTGATCTGTTCCCATCACAGTCCTGTGTGACTGGAAATACGTGGTAGCTTGTCATGCCCGGTAGCATCAGTTAAATTTTTTGGTTACAACTCTCTGTTTCTGAAGCCATATCTGATTGCGATGGTGATGAAAGCTTAATTATAGCAGATTTTTCCAACTAACAATCAGTATTTTGGTGAAAACAACAAAAACAGGATAAAGTTAATGTTAATATCTCGGTTCGTGAACAACCATTTTAGGGATCGGCCCTTCTTACAGTTGATCAACGCCGTTGGAATGATTTAAAAAGCAGATTACAAATCGCACAGCCATTACACATTCCTCCTAAACCAGGTAAACGAATTTCGCCTATATTTTTTGATGACATCAGGTGACAAAAATAAATACATTTGAATAATCTTGATTTTGTGGGAAATCTGTACAAAATTTTAAAGCAAAATTATGAGCAGAAAACTTCCCAAAAATTTTAGTTTTGCCGAATTTTGATCCAAACTAAAATGACTGAGAAAACTACCATAGTTCCAAGATCAGCTCTACGCGCGTCTGTACTCGCAGGAAAAAATGCCTCTCTGTCTTGCGTTTAATGCAACAAATTGCGCATTTTCAAACATTTGTGTCTTGGTTTTGAATATTTTCACAAATATGGTGCTTAAATTTTTGCCATGTGTAAGTTTCAAATTTTAGACTTTATTTCACTCACTTTCAAGGCGTTTCAAATTTGAAGACAAGTTTTGTAATAGAAACAGTTATTAAAAACGACTCATATGTAGCACCAGATAAGTCAATTTCTTGCAGATCGAATAGCATTGTTGGGTGAGAAAACAGCTCATTTTCTTTCAATAGAAACATTTTGGCCATGTATATGCCACGAATTCCCAGCATGAACCGCTTGAAATTGTTGGCTTATGATGAAACGGCCTCGAGGAGGATTGGATTTGATTTTAGCTGAATCTGCAAAAGTACGAACGTTTCTGTACGATTTATGCACAAACTCAACATTTAAGCGTTTCTTCGCGTTATCCATTTTGCTAAATTCGACTCTGTTATGTTTTATACCGGTAAGGCAAACGTCGGAGGCGGATCAGAAAATTTCTGATCGAAGTGCAGTAAATATTGCGAAAAGATCTCTCGAGCGGAACGAGTGATTGACATTTTTGAACTCTAATTAGGGATTAGGGACTGTCCGCTTACGGACTCTTATTAGGGATACAGACTTCTATTGATTGGGACTCAAAATTGGAAACCCCCTTATATTACCCCCTCTTATTCGGGTCACTACAGTACGTGTCGTCATATAGTCGATAATGAAAGCAGTTGGAGAGGGGGTGCGTGTAGTAGCGGTGAGTTTTTGTCGCATGTCGTCTTACATGCTTACAAGTGGGACCCTCGCTTAGTATTTGGACCAGTCCCTGGAAATATACGTTTTACCGCAACAGACGTAAGTGTAATATTACGGAAGTCGTTGAAAATACGTCAGCATTGAAACATGTGAATGTTACTCTGTTTCAGCATTTTCCTTTATCGTAAATATTAAAAGATTGTTTTTACCAGAGTTGGGTAGCAAACTTAACTAAAACGATGGGTTAAATAATTTGCGTTTAATACGAAACAACTGTCCATTGATGCATCCAAGATCCCGTGAGGCCGTGCAGGCTACGACCCCTCAACAGAAGTCAAAACCACAATGTCGTATTAAGATTTGGTACAAGAATTGCGTTTTCGTTTTTGGTTGCTCGTTTCGCTCAGGAGTTTTTTCACTACTTTTGTTGCGCGTGCCCGAATACAATTTCTAGTCCCGTTATTGGATATGATATTTAAGCTGTAATACTAGCAATGAAAAATAAAAAATCATAGTGTTAAAGTTGCGACAGTGCCTCGTGGTTAAAAGGTTTTGCAAACTTAAGACCTATTTGCACGTGCAAGTTTTTGCTGCGAGAAGTTGCAACTACAAATACTTCGATAAAAATGATAGATAGGAATTTAGTTCACATGCCACAATAACCATGCAAGTTCGCTAAATTTATAGCAGTCGCTTTCCCATTGGCTGATGAAAAAATGCAAGTTCTGTGTGCAATTTGCCGCTGTAAGTTTTCGCAGCAAAAACTGGCCCATTCTTAACGATGTATGCCATTATAAATAAATCAATACTTTAAAAAAATGTATGAAACTTTACTGTACATGCGAAACGGAACAGTTAATATCATTCAGCGTAGTTTTGTATGATATACCAGGTTTATTTGGCGTTTTGGTAATATTGGCTAACAAACCAGTCATTTGACCGACTTTCACAAATGATAAATTGAGTGTCTATCCTTAAATGCTGAAATAACATTTTAGTGGGATGTCGATGAGAAAAATGAAATACTCACAGGATTAACTGTGGCATCCGCTATATTTACAATGGGATTCGCGCTTGAGGTATGCAATTTAATTATTTTTAAGTCGATGGATGCAATCCTGCAAATGTTTTAAATTGAAATTTAAATAATCACTAGTTCCGTCTTCAAGTCAATGACATTTTATGTGAAACTAACACAATTTGTCTAAGTGATTATTAGATTTTTGTTCTTCATCCATCAATTCTTGCTGGATAAATCGAACAACTGGTGTGTATAAACAAAAATATCTCAAATACAGCCGACAAATATGATATTTCAAAACACACAACTAAAATTTCAAACCGATGCAATTTTATTACTTCTCAATTGATTGTTCAAGCTGGTGTCCTTAAAATAATTCTTGCTCATTTAAGAGTCTTAATCAATGTTACTTTAAGGGGCGTAACTGCAGATTAAGCGTATTCCTAAGCCTAGCCTAAGCCTAAGCGTTGCAAAAATGAATTCCTAAGCCTAAGCCTAAGCCTAAGAAAAAAATGTAATCTTGAATCTAAAGCTACTCTTTTATAGACCCACGAGAAACCTAGACGCCCCTTAAAGTAACATGGACCAGAGTCTTTATAGAAAGGTGGACTGTTTGGCTGTATTCCATGACGCTTCCCTCCAGACAGCAGTGATCCAAAAACGGCAGGGTTTTGAAATTTTTTCCATATTTAAGCTTTTCATGCCATCCCTCCTATTTAATATTTCACATCAAAATTTGAATTTTTCTAAAAACTATTTTTTGAGTCTCAAAGTCGTCCTCATTAAATGGTGGTCAAACGGCCGTGAATTTGACGTCATTCGACACAGTCGACCAACTGCGTCAAGTATAAATATTTTTTGAAATTTTGTAGCAAAATATTTATTTCCGTTGCAAGGATGGACTATGGGACCGAAAAAGATATAGTTTTTTGAAAATTAAGCTTACGATGTGGGTTAACATTCTTCATTAGAAACTTAAATATGCCAAAACATTCAAAATATAAGTATTTTGTGCAATTGCCGGGTGGTGAGTCTTTAAATGAAAAGAGCCAGCTGTCTTACGCCCATGAATTAGTAAAAGCTGTATTTGTGAACGTTTGTCCAATGTAAAGAACAGGGGTGGAGCAGTATTATTGGATATTCCTAAGTCTAAGCCTAATCCAAGCAAAAAAATTTAGTCTAAAGCTTAAGCTTACTCTTTTCTAGTCTCACAGAAAAATCTTACGCCCCTGATCCTTACATGGCCCGAACTATAAAGAAGCATTTTAACCAAGCATTGTAAACAACTGCCTAAGCCAGATTTGGAGAAATACGGCGACCCTCACCTTCGACATGTTAAAACAAAACGGACCCACGTAAAGGTCGGAGGCGGAACGCTTTCTGTGGGACTAGAAAAGAGTAAGCTTTAGCTTTAGATTAATATTTTTGTTTGGCTTAGGCTTAGGAATATGCTCATTTTTACGCTTAGGCTTAGGCTTAGGCTGCGGCTTAGGCTTAGGCATAGGAAAATGCTCGTAATACTGTTCCGGCCCCTGTTCTTTACACTGGCCACAAAACGTAACCCCCGTTTTAAAAATCATGGATACACCCGCTGATTGAGAACTTGTGCTATTTTGTGTTGTAGATTATATTAAAAGCAATTGCGTTTACTCCGTTTGGATTTTGGCAAAGTAAACGTAATCGTATCGACTTGTTTATAACTGTGTTGGGTGTTGTTTGGATTATGGTCCATTTCTTCGCCGCGGTTAGTTTTCTACATTGCGTGACACGATTTAGTTTGCAGTTTATACTGCAATTCCGGTCAGTGTTAATCCAAGCATTAAAGCATAAGCCGAAAACCTAAACAAAAAATTGTCTAAAACTTAAACTTATATTAGAATAGCACAAAGAACGGACGCCCTCAAAGTAACACGAACCACAATTCCACTGTGGACTTGATACGCTATTAAGTCAAAAGATGCTGTTTGTTTTAAAACATAGGTATACTACTTTCTCGGCATGTTTAGATCACTCGTATTAGCGCACATTTGGCTTGTTATAACCGTTCTGTAGCGGAAGAATTTGTCAGAAATTACAGGACATAACCTTTGACAGACAGGACTCTATTCTACGGTACACAGCACGAATTTCTGTTTGCAAAGCATTTTTATTCAAATGTTTTGTAGCCATTTATTACAAGTCAATAGAGTCCCATTGTATTGGTGTTGCTGTATGTTTGGTGCCATGCAGGCAACCGCATGACGCAATGGCAACCAGTAGCGGATCACAATATAACCGGATCCGGAAGCCGATTGGTTTTGTGAGTCTTCAAAACACATATAAGGTCCTCGTAATACGTTTAGGCTTAAATGATCTTGTATGAGTACTGTCGGTGCCGTTGTAAACATCCAACCGCAGCCGCTCCATCACAAGACCCACATCTGATGGCAACCTATATTCCGTACTCTTGTTTAAATCTTTTGCGTTTCTTTCAGCTTCCGTCAAAAGATCGAGAAATGCAAAAATTCAGCTACACATTTGGTTATGTTACAATTATTTTACGCTTTTTTACAATTACAGGAAGGCATGTATGTTCTGCTACAGTTACTGAAAACTTAACATTTGCAGTTTAAAATAATGTAAGAACAAAAATCTAAATTAAAATTGTTGACAAAAAATTTAACTTAAAATGGTAGAAAAGACTTAAATATGGCCAACAACAGACTCGATGGTTAAATTGATAACAAATGGTAAAACAAATTTTACAGGCTAATGTAAATTTGGGTATGTTATTGTTTGAAATATCGTTATTGTTCAGATGTGTTGACGAAAATGTTACTAATGAAGGTTTGACTGTCAAATATTTATCACCCATGTTAAGCATAGAGGGATGCTGGCTAAGGCCATATCATCCGCTTATGATGATATCAAAAGTGATCATTATGAGGAATTCACGTTAACTACGGCATGTGGGTCGCGGTTTGTCCCATGTTGGTTTGACATTAACCTTAAAATTCATACTTCCACATCGAGTGTAGTTACAAAAGTCGAAAATCATATGACAGTGTCTTACAAACAAACCACCGCTCTCAGATGTTCAATGTGTACAAGAGCCGCTTGTCACGTGATACTGTGGAGCATTTATGCAAATATCATATGATATTCCAAAATTACAGCATCATATGATATTCTCCGGGACAGGCTCAGAGATATGCTAAAAACAAAATATAGATGTCGTAGCCTCAGCCGTAATTCAGCGTAATTCCGAATTGGGTTAGCTCTACCCTGAATTGGGCTATAGTCCAGGGTGGAATTACGACTTGGGTTAGCCCACGGCGTAATTCATTTTCCGCTACAAGCGCACGCTTTGTGATTTCTTACTACACTAATGCCATACTCATACGCGATTAGCTCATGCAGTTACTCTTTTGTGATTGGCTACCAAACAGTTTGTTTTGATAAGCGAAGTTAAATCAAACTGGATTCGACTATCAAGTAACCAATCAGAAAAAGTGCAGCTTTATTAGATGTAATACGCCTTGGGCTAGCCAACGTCGTAATTCCGCTTTGGACAGCCCAATTCGGAGTAGGGCTGCATTACGATTTTCGCTGCGACATGTACACTCTGTCAAATTACTAGTGTCAACGGGAATCCCGTATTAGACTCTAACAATTTTACAGGCAACACTTAAAATGTTAATGATGACTGTGGTTATGTCAATGTTTCGTAGTTTTTTTATCATAATCGGAATGTTCCTCCTGATGTTGTTTTACGCCTACGCTGGAGTAATTCTGTTCAGCACTGTCAAATATGGCGAAGCCATTGGAAGGTACGTTATATGTGTAAACGTTAGAACATCTCAGAAGAGACACTGTGTGACTTAGAGATACGGCAACAAACAATTTCTTAAACTGCAATTTTTAAGCTGTCGATAAAATTTCAGCCAAGAAGAGTAAAAATGTCGGCAGTGACGGTGTTGATATTCTTCCCACGAATTTTATACCTGAAAAGTGTACTTAAAACGTGTATTTGAAATTAGGAACGTTAACACAATTGCCAAACGCAAACAAATTAGAAAAACTAAGTTTCGGGTTTATTGAAACATTTTACGACTTATTTAACCATTGAAATCAATTATTTAGCAAAATATTCGGAAATAAATACCATAAATATACAATATTAAATACGGAAGAAACAATATACAGAATTTTAACAAAGTCCAGCGAATTGCAACCTATTGTATAATGTTCAAATTAACGCTTAGTTTTAAATAAATTGCAAATATGGCTCGAGTCAGCAAATTTTGTCGTTTTTAGGCAAGCGAATTTTCGGACAGTAACCAATGCCATGTTTGTACTATTTCGTATTGTGACTGGGGAAGACTGGAACAAAATTATGCACGATTGCATGGTACGTCGTCACATTTTAATTTAATTTTAGAACATGTAGGGCTGCAAAAAATCAGTAAAGAACCAATTCTCACAGAAGTAAGCTACAGACGCCAGAAAATTAAAAAATACAGTTCGCCGTTTGAGAAAACTATTAACTCATTCAAATTATTAAAACTAGAACGTCCACTATACGTAATTTGGGGGCATTCCCGGCAATCTTTGTTTACAAACGTGTTATTCTCATGCAAACTAAGGGTAAACAAGTGAATTCATCACGATAAAGAAGATTGAGGGTGCGGTAATGTTTTGGTTAGTGTTTATAACTGTTGCAACCGCTTTGACTAGGACTGGTGTATTTTACTTGCAATAGATTTATATATATGTTTTTGGTTTGCGTTTGCTTCACAAATATATGTGGGCCAATGTTACTTTAAGGGGCGTAACAGTAGATTAAGCGTATTCCTAAGCGTAAGCCTAAGTGTAAGCGTTGCAAAAATGAGTTCCTAAGACTAAGTCTAAAACTAAGCTAAGCCTAAACAAAAATTGGAATTTAGAATCTAAACCTACTGTTTTATGGACCCATCATGAGCCTATATGAGCATCTGCTTTAAATTATAATTTTTATACTTTAGAGATCTCAACCATTCTGTATTTATTTCGAAGGCAGCAATTATTGGCAGACAGATTGTGGCAATTTTTATGGAGCTTTGATTTATTTCTGTTCGTTTTACCTGATTATCACGTATATTGTTCTTAATTTATTGGTTGGTAAGACACTTTTATCAAGTTGTACTATTACTGCTGTGTGCCTTTCCAATTATATTTCCACTTTTTAGACAAAATTCAGACTGGCGTAAAGTTTCCTAGCATATCATACTACCGTTTGCTTGCCAAAATCGACCCAAATATTGAAATCTGTTTACTTTTATATCAAACATAAAGGACAAATGTAACAGAGTTCATACTCAATTTATTTAAAGACAAATATTTTTTAATTTAAATTAAGTAAATGGTCAAAGAGATTGATATATGATCTGAAGCTTTAATGAAATTATTTCAGCTATAATTATTGAAAATTTCTCACTGTTCTACTCTTCTGACGAAGATGCACTTCTCAGTTATGCAGATATTCGAAATTTTCAAAACGTTTGGAACATTGTTGATTTAGAACAAAAGGTAATTTGAGTAACAGATGCAACAAACAGCCTTTAAATGCAGTACTGGAGACGGTGTAAGAAACAAACATAAGAGCCAATTTTATAAAATATTTCACACTTTTACTCGAAATCAATCAAGTTTAATAGCAAAAATGAACAATAATTTGTAGTTAATTTTTAACGATAAGACGAAGATGAGATAAAAGAGACAAAACAACTGGCCCACGTAAAGATCAGGGGCGGAACGTTTTTCTGTGGGACTGCAAAAGAGTAAACTTAAGCTTTAGACTGATTTTTTGCTTGGCTTAGGCTTACGAATATGCTTGTTCTTACGCTTAGGCTTATGTTTAGGCTCAAATTAGCGTTAAGCTTTGAGCATAGAAATTTTATTTGCGAGTTGCATAAGTGTTTCAGGGGATGGTTCCTGTAAGAAGAGTCAAGTTTTTGCTCAGACTGCTAAAGGTAATTAATTTATTATCTGCCATAAAGTTTGAACTGTGATTAGGTTCGATAACCTTAACCTTTACTTTGACACATGCTTGTGTTAGTAGCCCTTTTCTCCTGCGTTTCAAAGCATGAACTTAAACTCGCATGGCCTTCAAATCTATGCATATGAGCAGTTTTGACCTTAGGATCATCCTCAGCATCAGCATTACTGTTTACGTACCTGTATCATAAAATTCTCGAATTGTGAAGAACCACTTAATTTCGCTTAATAAGCAATTTTTTTAAATACAGCCTATATTACAAAAACTTTTGTTGCCTGCTGCAAAAATAAATGCATGAAAGGATAACGCCCTGGTGTTGAAGCTTAAAGCTTGATGCTAAGATTCTATTTTGATATTTTGATTGAGGGGAGAGGCCGGATCAAGGAAACTTCTAATATCATAAACCATATTTATAAAGAACATATTCATACATACTGTATTGTCCCGAATAAGAGGAGGTAATAAGATGGGGTCCCCATTTTGGGTCCGAATCAATAGGAGTCTGTATCCCTAATAAGAGTCCATAAGCGGATAGAGTCTCTAAACCCTAATTAGAGTCCATAAATGTCAAATACCCCTAATTGCAGCGCATAAATGACTTCAGGGCAAAATAATTTGAGTTCGAAACTTTAAAGAGTACTTAAATTTTGAAAGTATATTCCTAAGTATAACCTTGTATTATCGCTCAAGCTGTTGAAACAAGACAAATAAACGTTTAATTGAACGGATAATTGCAGTACCGGATATATATCAGTAACGAAGGGTGGCGGTGCATGGATTAAAAATTAATAACAGTCCGTAACCGAATAACAAGCGAAGTACCCTCTGGAGAGGCCAAATAAATATCAGTCCCCCTTTTATTCGGGTCACTACAGTACTGTATGTTATTATATAGAACGCAAATCA
This sequence comes from Enoplolaimus lenunculus, assembly GCA_030248215.1. NCBI lineage: Eukaryota > Metazoa > Nematoda > Enoplea > Enoplida > Thoracostomopsidae > Enoplolaimus > Enoplolaimus lenunculus. The sequence continues at coordinate 74,149 of JASANG010001674.1, forward strand.
TAAGTTTAGTGAGTTGAAATTCGCAATTATCCAGTTTGTTCTAAAAATATTATAGGAACCCTGTTACTTTTAAGAAAAATTACACTGTAAAAATGGTGAGTGAAATTGAGTCTCTCCGAAATAGGCTTTTCCTGAGTACACAAACTGAGTCAAATTCGACTCCGCCAGACTCAACTTCGACTCACTGAGCGATTCAGTGAACCGAATTTGACTCTGGCGGAGTCGAACTTTGACTCAGTTTGTGTAGTCAGGAAAAGCCTATTTCGGAGAGAGCCAATTTCACTCATCATTTTTTGCGGTATATACTCGAAGTGATTGTCACAAGCTTGAAAAATAACAGGCTGACATTTTTCAACAGGGAAGATTAGAAGTTGATCCAGATAAAGACAGGTTGTTGTTCAAACACATGTGTTATGAAATGGAACGATTAAACAATGGTGAAGATGTGTCGTTTCATGATGTGCTAAGGTATGCGATCAGACAGTGAAGCCCCATTCAGATGTGCAAGTTTTTGCAGCGAGAACTTGCAGCTGCAATTTGCACGAAATACTTGCAGCTGCAAGTATTTTCAAAGTAAACATTCCGATTGACCAATCAAACTGCAGGTGCAAGAAATTCAAGTGACTTGCAACTGCATTCACAGATGCGAATTCAATTCAATATCATAAATTCCAGTGAATAATTTGCAGTTGCAAGAACATCAAGAATGTTATGTGACCAAACTTGAACAATTTTTGTAGAACGTGAACTAATGGAATAAATTAATCATTTTTAGCGAAACGGAGGTACAGAATATGGACCACTAGGAATTTAATAAAAATAGCTTATTTTATAGATCTCGACGCACTGAGTTATGCGCTGCCAGTCGTAGAGTCGCAGGTCCTACAGTTCAAAAGTTATGGCTATTTAAATTATAATTTTTATTATGTTAAACAAGTAAAATTTGCGCAACGAACAAATCTCGTAAAGCTTATATTTTACAGTATACGACAATGGTACATTCTTTCTCGTAAAATCTGTGCTTCGTTGACCCTATTTCTTGGGTCCGTTGGCCACACAGCCATAAATTGGTATCGTTGAATTCAGCTCGTCTAGATCTATAGGCTACGCCATTTTTTATTTAATTCCAAGAGTGGTCCAGATTCCGTTTCCGCACCTTCGCCATTAGTAACGCTTTATGCACATTTAGTTTTCTAATATTTTCCTTCCAAATTCTGAGTACATAAACTGTTGCATCTGGGTCTAAAGTAATTGGTAATAAGGTTGTGATTATGCACTGTAAATTTTAGTGAGTTGATTTTAACTCAAATTGAGGTGAATCACTCAGTCTGAGTTAAGACTATCACAACTCAGAATTTTGAGTTGATTCAATTCATCCTGAGCTAATTAACCAACTCACCCAGAGTAAACTGAATTCAGAGTGACAATCAGCTCAGCTTAGGATGAGAAAATGTTTACTAATATAAATTCAGAAATAACTAACTCGCAAGCTGAATTGATTAATTAACTCATTGGAATTTACAGTGCGTATGTTTGCAAGCGTGCTTTCAGCATGTTGTCTTACCGTAGCGTTGATATCAGAAAAAGCCTTGGACTTGAAGAATTGCTAAAACGTGAAGATTTAGAATATATCGTTGAAGAAGAGGTTGCCAAACAAACAATACGCAATTGGCTTGAAAACTGTTTACGCCGTATTCGCACAGTATGTTTAAAATATTCTAAAAATGACAGTTACTAAAATGGTCCGAAATTTGTATAAAATGTAAACAATAAACAATTCATATATAATTGCAAGCACAAAAATGAACCAGACTAATTTTTAAGAAATATGAAGAATTTTAAATGTTTCCTTTTTACATTTTTCATTCTATGAAATATTTTTAATTTTTACCAGAAGGATCGAAATCCATCGCTGATTAACTGCTTGCGGGTTACAAACATCGCTGCTAACTTTGAGGAACCGGATGCTTCAGGACATTTAACTGTTATAACAAGCGATAAAACGGCTGTCGGTAAGTAGAAATGTTAAAAAACTATTGTGTTTCTGATATTTAACGGCAGCTATCATTATTTTTACGTATTTTAACAAAAAGTGTCAATGTTGCATGACTGATAATAATTCAAACAGTTCAGTATTAATTTATAAATAAAAATTTCCACTTTAAGTCAATTTCAGTTAATTGAGTGCATGCAAAATTTGAGTATATCAGCAATTTGTCGGAACAACTGTCGAGTTGCACATTAATTAATTGTATAATTAGCGAAACGAATTTCTACGTTTGCTAAGCAGATAACAAATCATACGCGGTTATACTTGCAAAATTTGCCAAGCTCATAAATACGTTTAAAAGACTTTTCGATAAGGAAATCCATATTCATTCACATATTTAGCGCGGTTTTTATGTTCATGAAAAGGTTGTATTCGAAACATAATTGTTTGTAATTTTTTTAAATTCATGTAGTTGGTTGTGTTAGCAACTTCATCCTCATATCGTAATTCCGCGCTGGACTGGCCTAATTCGGAATTGGGCTGAATTCACAGCTTGGGCTACGACATATATACATAAATATATACATATATATTAATAAAAGAACACAGTAGCCATACATATATAAATATACAGAAGAATACAATAGACATCATAAAATAACAGAATATCGAACTGAGTGAAAATCTTGAAAATCGCCGGATTAATGGCTATATTTTTCTTCTATTGGCTATAATTTTTTATAAATAATTCTGTCTCCGGTTGAAGCATAAAAATACCTACAATTACGGTTTTGACTTCGCTCTAAAATCTCCTTTTGGATTTTTGTTGCGAAAATTGTAAACATAGTTTCAGTTTGCAACACTTGAAGCCCCCTTTTGACATTTTTATAAAGCATAACCGTCATTTCCAAAGTATAGGCTTATTTCCACGTGTGAAGCGATGGAAAAGTTTCAACGTAGAGTTTTGGATACAAATTCAAAATTGTCAAAAATTTACAGCTGACGATAAAACTGAACCGCTGGCCGGTCGAGAATCGACCGAAAAACCGGCAACTCAATCGATGCCTGACAAGCAAACGCAAATGAAAAGAAAAGCAACACAGGGCCATACTACGGTACGCGATCGACAATCGAGTATTGGCTCTCTCGGCGTAAGTGTAGTATATTTTTAAAAGAATTGTCTCGCTACTCAATACAGGAACGAATCCAGAACAAATTTAGGACATCCACGTAATAGTGCGTGCAATAGTGTAAAAAAATGCCCTGGTCTGGGTAAGGACCTGTGTCATTGTCAGGAACTCTGTAGGAAAGATATTATATTTAGAACTAGTCTCTTTGCAGAGTCCAAGGACACCGCAGATATCCTGCTTACAGGGTCTCCAATGTCATTCATTACACTCACACAACACAGTGCATAATTTCCTTACACTGTAACGAGACACTGTTCAAAGGGACAATTGGTGTACATTTGTTTTAGCAGAAGCTATGCACAAAAAATTAAAATTTATTTCGTACAAACGATGCTGTAACGAGAGTCTGCGTTTTGTCAGTAGTCCCTACCGAGGAACTCTGTTTTGTCCTTACTCCCTTGGAACACTCAGTGAAAAACCGACTATCTAAGTACGGGGTGTGTGTTGTCATCAGGCCCTCGTTATAGCATCGTTTTTGACACTTGTCCTGAAGCGGATGGGTGGACAATTTTTTACAACTATGCGCGCATTATTACCTGGATAATTCATTAGACGCTGTTCAAAAGTTGGATTCCAACAAATTAACGGAACAAAAACGCAAGACATACGAGACATTATAATATCATAAATGAACATGCTTTATGACAGTAGCAGCACAGAGTGACATCTCGGCGCGGGTACTTGACTGATGCCGTCGGAATCGAAGTATTTCTCGATTGAAGGTGGCACCGTAGAAACAGGGATTCGCTCTTGTAGCTCTAAAAGAAGCTGCACTGAATAAATATTTGGTAAAATTGGAAAAATAGTGTCATGTTTATTGCTTGTTTTTTTTTATTTGCTGCTCTGCAGGCCGGACCCGAACCAAGTGTGATGGGCCTGGACCGGACCCGGACCAAGTGTGATGGGCCTGGACCGGACCCGGACCAAGTGTGATGGGCCTGGACCGGACCCGGACCAAGTGTGATGGGCCTGGACCGGACCCGGACCAAGTGTGATGGGCCAGGCCCGGACCAAGTGTGATGGGCCTGGGTCGGGCCCGGGCCCTAATACCCGGGCCGGTGCCAACCCTGACCACATGCTTTTGCTTCATTTGTTTTGGCCCAAGTAGCAGGTTGAGCTGGTTACTGGCATGTGGGTTTATACGGTTCAAGAGGTTTTAATTTTCTAAAAGTTTTACTGTAGTAACGCAGTTTTGCACTGACGTTTGTTATATTTTAGCAAGCTGCATGGAAATTTCTTGTAACGGGAAAAGGTGAGAAATTTGATTCAACGACTAAAAGCGGGACTACAGCAGCCAATACTGCAAGAAGAGCAACAATTAAAGGTTAGTTTACTTTCAGTCCACCAGAGCACGAGTCGGTCCAAATACCTACAACAAATGAAACATTCGGAACAGCCAAATGTGTGTGTCTTTCATGCGTGCGCCAAAGGTACATACAGCGTCGAATGTACTTACTCTATATTGTACCCTCTTAAATCTTCTTACCTCTTCATGGTTCCGTGGTTGGTCTAATATATTTTCCTTTGCTTAGTACATCTGGCATGCTATTCTGCTGTTTTTGTATCCGATAGTACCATGATTTTAGGTTATTTGAAATTGCATTCTGTTACAATGCAATAAACAATGCAAATAGTGTATTTGTAAAGCTTGCAGGAACACAGAACCTTCCAGGGGTACTCGAAGATAATGAAAACTATGAAACGACGTCACCGAATGAAGAATCGGCTAAAAACGTAGATGCCGAAAAAACTGGTTACGAGTGCAATTCCCCAACATCAGCTGGTTTAGCAGTGGAAATGCTCCTACCGTCGCCTGTTATGACTACCAGTAACCAAGGATTAGAACGAGTACCAGATATTAGAGATTGGTGGGGTTATTTGGGAAATGCATACGAACTTAATTCTGACCAAAGTTTCTAGAAAAGCGTAATTGTTGGCAAAGAGACTATTCTTCCCACAGTACAGTCAGAGACACGTATATTAGTTTCATAGTTTTTAGGCAATATGTTGCAGCTTAAGTCGTAATTCAGCCCAGTACCGAATTGGGTTCGTCCATAGCGGAATTACGGCTTGAGCTAGCCCAAGACGGAATCATGTCCGACAAAGCTGCACGTTTTCTGACTGCTTACTTAATAGTCGTAATTCTGCATGATCCCACGTTGCTCCAGTTAAACAAACTATTGGTAGCCAATAGGTGGCGATTAGTTAGCCAATCAGAAAACAGTATTCGCATCAGCTAATCGTATTTGAGTATGGCATTAAAGTAGTAAACAATCACAAGGCGTGTACTTCTCGCATAGAAAGAATTACACCGTGGGCTAGCCCAAGTCGTAGTTACTCCCTGGACTAGCCAAATTTGGAATTGGGCTAGCGCAACTCGGTATTGGGCTAAATTACGACTTGGGCTACGACAAATACACTATTTTGTATGGGTTGATTTGGTTTCGACTTCGCTTCTGGAATAAAATGTTTGGAATCTGTATAGAAATTATGTCATTCATTGAGCTTATTTAAAAGGAATTTTGTTAATAAAAACGCATCTTCAAACACATTTCACGTTGCAAACAGTATCTATCAAATTTCTTCTGCGCATATTATATGCCACGATGTTATAAACTGAATGAACAGTGTTGCAAAATGCTGTTAAGCAAACGGTTTGTAGAGTTTTGAAAACGTCATTTTAGCAACAAAATTGTTTTAAAAGCTCAAATGAGATTTATTCTCGACAGCAACAGTGGAGATTTCAGAAAGCAGCCAAAATCAAAATTTCTAAACAGCGCTGGTCCATGTTACTTTTAGATCCGTCCAGTTTTCTAACACGATTACAATAGAATAGGGTTATCCATTTGAGACTTCATTGCTTAGGTGTAGGATCAACACTTATTTCGTAGCGTTCGGTAATTTGGGAAGGAATTGGCTGTTGATCCAGTAAGTTCTAAAATGAACGGCCGCATGAGATAATAATAGCGGAAGCATTCGCGAGCGAAAAGCCAAACGTAATTTTAGCGTGTATAAACGGAAAGTAACAGTAACTAACGAATAGTGATCAAAAGAACGTAAACGAAAAACGGATATTGAAGTATACCTAAATGTTTCAAAGATGTTTCCTTTTGATGCCAAGGCCAAAACAATTGAGGTATACAAATATTCATCGGGCTTTGTTAAAATTTGTAAGGAAAAATAGCGGATGCACCGAAAAGTTTAAGATTTTGGATAAATTTCGGAATTTTTATTTCACTTCGAACAATCGACGCTTATCTGTAATAAAAAATTGCGAGATACGAGTAATTTACAACTAATTTTTGAGCATAAAAATAACACAACTTCCGATATTTTTATAACGGAAACGCACAGACTTTTAACGGAAACGGAGATCCGGTTACACTCTGCATTTTAGTGCTAAACCTTAATGTTCACCTGTTGGGGCCTCGGCCGACGTGGGCGACCTTTTTCCCCAGTGAGAGGAATCGGGGATTTAACTAAAGAAAATTGAACCCAAATCTTAAAAAAACACCTTAACGGAGGCCTGGCTCCAAATAGCCTCTTTTAGAAATTAAGTTAGGCTTAGGCGTTGCTTAAAGGCATAAACTTATAAAATTTAGGTTGTGGCGGCTGTGCTGCAATGTAAACTCTATTTGGATCCTGCGTGGCCATTTAATTACAAATGTGTGGGATGATTTAGCTAGTCTAAGTCATCGTGCACTGTTGTTGTTGTTGCATCGCTGGGTGGTAATATATTGTGTTGTTGCTGTTGTTGTTTCTGGATATCTTGGCATGGTTTGCGCGTTCTTGCGGAAGACATATTCGGTACAGACCAGGGTGCAACCGGAGGTGAAAAATACCGCAGCCGGAGGTCAACGAAACTTCCCGGAGCCGGAGGTGAGGCGAAATTAAGTAGTAAAAATGATGGTTAATTAATTAATTTTAGCCAATATCTGCAAAATTTTGTTAAGTTGTTTGGTTTCACGCTAATTTTCTGCCAAATTTCGGCAATTCTTTTATGAAAATTGTGACAAAAGTCAATCGAAACGTGCTAAACAGATAAATTTAGGAAAATTATGCAAAATTTTACTACCGAAATTGGACGACCCATGTAAACCTGAAGGTGGGATTTTGGGATTTCGGGATATGGTCGAAGGTTGGATTACGGGATTTCGGGATATGATCGAAGGTTGGATTACGGGATTTTGGGATATGGTCGAAAGTGCGATTTTGGGATGTCGGGATATGAGGGACGGTATATAGGATTTTAGGATTTAGGGAATTCGGGATATATGTCGAAGGTGGGATTTTGGGATACGGTCGAAGGTGGGATTTTGGGATATAGTCGAAGGTGGGATTTTGGGATTTTGGGAAACGGTCGATGGAGTGATTTTGGGATTTCGACATATGGTTGAAGATGGGATTTTGGGGTTTCGCATATATAGCTGAAGGTGGGATTTTGGAATTATGTGATTTCAGAATATGATTGAAAGTGGGATTTTGGAAATTCGAGATGTGGTCGTAGATGGGATTTTGGGATATGTTCAATGGTGAGATTTTAGGATTTTGAGATTTCGGAATGTGGTCGAACGTGAGATGGGATTTCGGGATATGGACGACGGTGGGATTTTAGGATTTTGTAATTTGGTGATATAGTCGAAGGTTGGATTTTGGGATATAGTAGAAGGTGAAATGCTCGTAAACCTAAGCCTAAACCTAAGACTAGACCTAAGCCCAAGGCTTAACCTAGCCTAAGCTTAAGTCAAAGCCCAAGGCTACCCGTAAGCCTAAGCCTTATCTTGAGCCTGAGCCTAAGATTTAGATGTTTAATCATGTATAGGTCACCTTTTGTTCGTCATCATGATATTCGAGGTCTTATTTGCGAATACCATATGATATATTTTCTAATGTCTGCATGCTTGAGGTAACATACCCAAATTAAGGTAACATTCCCAAATTGTCCTTTGGAAATCATATGATACTAGATTGTGAAATTCGAACTTTTGAATTATGAAGCTGCGATTGGAAGCGATTTTGTGTCGGAAACGTTTTGCACACGTGCATTTGGCATTTAAATCATATCTGTGCCTCTGTCGTTCGAGTTTCCATTCATTTATAAGCACCAAACCATTACACTGTCCCGCTGAATATCATGATATTAGTTGTAATTTTGGAATATCATATGATATTCGCATAAATGTCTCACAGTGTCACGTGATATTCCGTCCCTTGTACACATTGATCATTCGAAAACGGTGGTTTGTAAGCTAATAACATTTGACATTCGAGTTGTCTGTTGACCCGATATGAACCCGAATTTTAACGTTGACGTCAAACCATAAGATCAGGGATGGGAGTCAGGACCTCAGCCTCAGAAAGTCTCTGTACTTAGTTGGCAAGTGTCGGCTTTTTGAGCCTCGCTGGTTTGGATCGCACTTCAGACATAATTTTTTAAAACTACGTTTTTCGGTGATGACCCTCCGATTATTCCTGGCTCAGATACAATATATTATTTTTCTTACTTATTTATAGACCCATTTTTACGCTGAATTTAGACATACCCTTAGGCATATTAGAAATGTGCTGCTGATTTTTAGCGTTATTGTTTACCCATCACATTTAAAAATCTGTGTGACAGAACAATATGTATAAGTTACAGAAAAATATGTAAAAGTTATAATTATGGTATAATTTTTTAAGTTTTTTTAAAAATAATTTCCGGCAAGTTAAAATATCGGAGCTGGATGTCGATTTTTTGCCGGAGCCTGGTATCCGGTTGCACCCTGCTAATCACGCCTCACCTCCAGCTCCAGCAAGTTTCGTTGACCTCCGGCTCCGGCTCAGACTCCGGTATTTTTCACCTCCGGTTGTATTTTTCCGAATATATATATCAGTAACGAAGGGCGGCTTAAAATAAATAACAGTCCGTAACCGAATCAAATAAGAATCAGTCTATTCTTATTCAGGTTACTACAGTATACATATAGTAAAACGGGGTACTCCCGACAATTTTGGAAGGTCTATCTTCAACACATAAAACCGTTTTCTGGGTAAAGCCGACCGTCGTTTGGGCTAATATCGTCAGAATTCCATTAGTATCTGCTCTCTTTTATCAAGTTGGCATATAAGATGCTGCAAATATACACAGTGCATCACGTTTATTACCTTTATCAAGATCAACAATACATAAACAACAATTATGAGGATTCAATTATAGTAAGCTTTTGCACAGTCGACACTTTTGTCCATTGTGTATGCTAACTGTATCTGATGGAACCCCGGCCCTCGCTAAGTTACTTACGTGTTTGTTTCACCATAACCGCGATCAATCGGAACAAAACTCTCACCAAAACCGAAGCGGAGTAAGTAATCATAAACTGCAACAAAGAATTTAAAGAATTTTTATGATGCATTCTCTTGTTGTGAGCACTGCGCATATTACGCTGGCTATTCTTTTAATGTCGATACCAACTATTTTCAAGCTCGACAGTTTACTTTCAAAGTCGACAAGTCCTATTTGCGCAAAATTACTGCACTAATTCTACTTTATTCGGCAAAATATGAAAAAAGTATGGCAAATACAGGTGTTTTAAGCAAAAAATAAATCAGAACCTTAAATTTAATTGCATTTAAGACAATTTTAGCACATCTTGAAAACATTTTTGACAAAAATAAATTGCTTTAGTGGATACGCCACACGTCGTTTCGTGTCTCTATCCGCAACACTCTGTACATTGAATCCATTGGTTTTTGTTTCGATCTTGTGAATAGTAAACACCACATTCTTCACACTTCCAATCAAGCTGCTTTTTTCTGCTTCGACCGGTGGTAGGCGTCGCCGCGAGTTTTTCATCAGTTTTTTTCTGGCGTTTCGTTAAGAACCGAACGTGGTTCTCACATTCTTGCCATCTTGGCTCCAGCTGTAGCATAGTTACTATTAACAGGTTGGCCAATGTTACTTCTAGTGGCTTCCCGTTTTCCCGCGGGACAGCATGACACAAGAGTGTAATAGGGGCAAATTTATTTACAGCTGCCGATAAGATTACGGGCAGGTGGGAAAAGGGGACGGGCCTGTTTTGGCCCAATTGGTCAACGGGACAGCTGCAATGTTTCGCTGGGAAAACGGCACAGTGGGAAATGCATGTTTCGGGTAACAGTCCTGTTTCGGGCAAATGGAAAAACGGGACAGATGTAATTTTTCACTGGGAATACGGGACAGGTTTGTTTCGGACAAATGGGAAAACGAGACAGCTGCAAATTTGTGCTGGAAAAAGGAGAAAACGGGACATATGAAATTTTTTGTTGGGAAACGGGAAAACGGGACAGGCCTGTTTCGGGCAAGTGGCAAAACGGGACAGCTGCAAATTTTCGCAGGGAAAACGAGAACACGGAACATGCCTGTTTCGGACAAATGGGAAAACGGGACAGCTGCAAATTTTTCCTGTAAAGAAGAGAAAAGGAAACAGGCCTGTTTCGGGCAAATGGAAAAACGGGACAGATGCAATTTGTCACTGGGAAAACGGGACAGGTTTGTTTCGGACGAATGGGAAAACGGGACAGCTGCAAATGTTTCCTGGAAAAAAGGGAAAACGAAACAGGCCTGTTTAGGGTAAATGGAAAACGGGACTACTGCAATTTTTCGCTGGGAAAACGGGACAGGTTTATTTCGGGCAAATAAGAAAACGGGACAGCTGCAAATTTTCGCTGGAAAAATGGGAAAATGGGACAGGTTGTTTCGGCCAAATGGGAAAACTGTTATCTTGACGTCGAATACTAGCAATATTTGTAAAACTCTTAAACAAATAGAGAAAACCCCGCACAACGATCAAAAATTAAGTAAAATGTGGGCTTACTTATTTTATTTAGATGTGTCGACTTTGCAAGCAAATGTCAACCTTAATACAAACGACATCTGTCCACCTAGAACGAGTGACAGAAAACTGAATTAAAATTTTTGAATGGCTGAAGCACTGCCAACAATTGGAAATGATAATTTAATTTAGAGCGTTTTGTCTCAAACCTTGCTAATCTAAATGTAACAACTTTGGTCAAGTGTCTAAACGAATTAGCTAAAAACTACGTCATTTGAGGACCCGCCAACAAACGTTTATTTCAAACGAACCAATCGTAATCTAGCAATAATAAATAAACAGCGAATAATAGCGGAGAATTGCCTACATCTAGCTGTAAACGTTGATTTTTGTGTAAACTGTCGAGTTTACAAAAGTGTCGACAATACAAAAGTTTACTATAATTGGGCACCCACTACTAAATGGCTTATAATGAAATTGTGCTTGAACTATTGGTATGAAATTGTACTTTTTGAAATTACGTGGAAGTTTCATTTTAGTTTAACATATTTTTAACCATGGGTGCACAAGTTTTGCATATAAAAACACTTGAGGTCGTGCGCCCACAATTTTCGTGACACCACATAACACATTCCAAACATTGGTACCATTCTTGACCGCTCATGTGTTTCACTTAGTCACCTTCGGAAAAAGCCACATAACCATACCCGTTTATTTGACTTCTTCGTCGTTCCACGGACTTCAGACTCGGGTTTACTAGGCGACAGATTAAGGTGAACTAAAAGTGAACTATAAGGTGTATTTAAAACAAGAAAGTCTTTGATGCCAGTTTTTCTGAAAAAACTTTTTTTCATTCTAAGTATATATAAAATCGAACCAAATTTAAGAACAAATAACAGCGGACTACAGCGTAACTATTTCCGCAAACTGAACTTGCCAACTATAGACAAACCGTGACAATTGCTCTTTTGTTCAGTTTTTGAGAACTAATTATATAATGTACAATTATGTTAAACTAGAATCTGTTATACATAAATACTGTTACACCCAAACTTCTGTTTGTTTGCACTTAGAGATGGAACAAAATTACAGCTCGCGGTGAAAGGTGTTCCATCGGCGTGATTTGCGTCCAACTTTGACCGCCAGCGTAATCAACTGAATGCCCAGTGTCCAGCACATCCGTGGGTTCGACTTCTAAATTTGTCGGACCGGCGTATTGATGTAACTGAAGGCAAAGCGATTCGGCGCTGATATCCTCTTGTGCCAAAGTTTTGGTGCAGCCAGCAAGATCTACTGCAGTTTGCAATGTGTGATAATCGTCACAATTTCTGTCATTAGAATTTTCGCCAATTCTGTTGTTTCGCTGTCACCTTTTCGCTCGTACTCACCAAGTAAACACGCTGCCAGTTCAAAAGCATTTTCACCGATAGCAGACACACTCAAAGGATAAATTCCAAATTTTTTGAAGCCGTTGATAACATTATCCGCGGTTGCTGATTTGAACCATGCCGTGTAAACAATTGACCAAAGTTTGCCTCGAAACTACTTCTCCAGGATATTTGCTTAAATACAACTGACAACACGATTTCCATTTTTGTTTGAATGAGCCGAAAAAACTGACGTTAAGCGGTTGCAGTTTATGAGAAGTATACGACGGTAGACTAATGATTTCGACGTTATTTTCCTTCGCAGTTAAAAGAAAACTAGCAGATTTATGAACAACATGGTTATCTAATAGCAAAACACCTTTTCCATTCTTATTGACAGGCTGCATGTTTTAAAAAATGTTCTTTGAACCAGAACTCAAACTGAAATTTATCAACCCAACCGCTCGCGGTAGAGGCAACCAATGTTCCATTTGGTTAGTCGTTCGCTATAACGCTGGTTGGCCGTGATCGCGGAAACAAAATCATTGGAGGGATAAAACACCCGCTCGCATTTGCACAAACAGTAACCGTATGAGTTGCAACCTTTTCACCCGAACTCATAATTGGAACGACTTTTGAGCCTTTTTGCCAAAACTTTTCTTGGTTTGTCTGGAACCTAAGTCAAACCTGTTTCATCTACATTATATATCTTAGATGGGCAGTTTAACACGTTGAATTTCGAAAATAGGCGCTCCAACTGCTCAAAATATTGTTCAATTTGTTCGTTTCCAACAAAAAACGGTCTCGTAATGTAGTACGTGGCCCACCATGATCAGATGCGATGCCTTTTAAACCAAGTTTACCTAAAACAATTAAATATTGCAGGAACATTTTGTATTCTCGAATTTGATAATCTGTTGCGACAGACTAGTAGTAATAATAAGTACACTTCGCTTAAAAATATCAGGTCTAACTTGTTTGCTTTGCTTGGTTTATTTATGATTCGAAGCAAATATCAAGCACGCAAACAAGTGATGACACGTTCACAGTATTAATGCATTAACATTGCAACATCAACACAGAACAGCTCTTACCAACAACTTTTCTACGCTCCATCCCAGAATATAATTCTTTGTAATCAACTTCCACTTTTTCCAAGACCATTTTTGTAATTGCACTTTAGTTTGCTTCTGTTTGCCTCGCTTTATTTGTTGTACACTGTGTTCTTTTCTAGCAACTCTTCCTTGTCTTCGAATAATGCGACCACTTATTTTTATGCGCGCCATTATCAAACAACGTTGTAGTAAGTTTTACAAGTTTTATGTGCTAAACTGCTAAAAACTCAAGTAGCAGCGGTGATATTAGTAAAATTTAAGCCACCGAAAAGCGTAATATTACAGCAGAATTTAAATTTTACCTAAATTTTTAGCCGAAATAGTGTTTAGGGTACATAAATGAAGAGTTCTAGCGTACAAGATGTTATTTAAATCGCAGTACTCCGAAAATTAGACATAGCAACCGAATTATTGGTGTAAAACTAATGTCAACATAATAATCCTGACTTGTCGCGATTGCCCGAAAAATTGTTGACTTTACCCAAAACCATTCAGTTTTAAGGGTGCGGTTTTCATAGGCCTATATATCAAAACAGAATGTATCAACAAACAAATTGATCTAACAAAACAATAGAAAATAGAATGAGCTTTCGATTCATGTATTGCAAGGCTAGGTAATCTAAAATGTATGAAACTTTTTGTACCAACAACAAATGGAATATTAACTCAGGTCCGAGTTTATTCTTAACCTTGCATATAATCTTTCGAAATACAGCTACATACAGCTAAACGCACACCGCGTACAGCGCGTAGCACTCGCTATATAATAGAATAAAATCACGTCATTCTATAAGCTAGCTATTTTTCAACGGGAGCGTAAACTTCGAGGTGGCGGGATTACCCCGAATTACGAGTTTGCCCGGTTTTACTATATACCAGGGTGGTGCGACCAGATATACGGTTCCGGTTTATTATCCGGCAAAACTGATATATATCTGTATCCGTTTTAAACCTACCGGATATTTGCGGTTGTAGTGCCGAATATCGTAAAACTGCTTTTTACAAGTAAGCGTCTTTAACATCTCGCTGCGATTACAGTTCTGGCCAAGTCAAGACGTTCAAGTTTTATACATTTTCAGCTTCTTTTCACTTATGTAAACGGATGAGAGTTAAACTAATTTTTGGATTAACAGAGCGCAACCGGAATTCCGGTTCCTGTTCTTGCAGCATGACAATCGCCGAAAATAAGCCATAGAAGGTAGATTGCGCTTACGTGGATTACTAAAACATAAGTGAATACCTATCTCCAACTAAGAGAATAATATTGCAAAAAAAATTGAAATGAATTTTTCGGTGGCATGTATTTTTCATTTTCCGGTTCCGTTTCCAGTCATTTTTTTAAAACTTCGGTTCCGGTAAATTGTAATTCCGCTTGCACCCTGATAAAATCCTGTTATACCAATACATAAGATTTTTTAATTGTAGCATCCAATACATTTCAACGCATGACACGAAATAATAGACTACTGCTGGCAACCGATCCAAAATACAGGCTATTTTAACTGTGGTTAAACAATTCCGACATGTTATCAAGTTTACGAACATCATACACAATAACAAAGTTAAATTTATCTGATACAAATCAGAATCTGAGCATTCGTAGTGTACTGGTAGAGGTTGCGCTATACTTATTAAAAATATTAATGTCATACAGTGCCGTCTGTCATCACGTCATGGTGCAGTATCGTGTGAGAATTGTAAAATTAAATGAAAACGCAATAAATGAGCAAACTAAAGTTAAACATATTACAACAATAAAATGAAAATGCCATAAACAAACAAAAATTCTTTACAATCATCATCAGCAAATGGAGTCTATCTATACAATATTTTGTAAAGTGTATTATATACAGTCACGGACAGAATTAAGTGCAACCGCGGTCGCGACCCAAACGCGGTTCGAATCGCGATCGCTCGCAGACGCAATCGCGATCGCTCGCAACGTAATTTACGTGGACGCAAAAACCGCGACTGCGATCGCAGGTTAGCGGTTAAAATTGAAGTTACAGACGCGGTTACCGACGCGGCTAAAATTGCGGTTACAGCCGTGGTTACACCAGCTTATTACTCTGTGCCGATTTAAGAAGCAAATGACAAATTGTATTTGTCCGTTGTTTATTACAGTGAGCATTCACACAAAAGTGATGCAAACAGGAACCGAAACTTTCAGATTAACCACTTTTTGCAACCTCGGTCTGTAAAATAGCTACCGTTCCTGGTACTTATATTATTACTGAAGGGAGTGGGCGTGATTATGTTTTTGCAAGTTGTTATTTGAAGACATTAAATTCAGGTTGAAGCCTGCAACAGCCTATGTCCAGAATTACAGCAGCTCATAATGAATATAGTTCAACTGGACAAAATGGGCTTTGGACCCAATATCAAAAAGGACATGGCAAGATTTTCACAAGCAAACCACAGCTTGCTACGAAATTGGGTTCAATTAAGTTTTAAATATAATAGTTGAGAATGTTAAGTTCTTGAGAAACCAAGTTTGTTGGCGTACAACTAGTCTACGTAATACATATATCAATACGCGAACGCCTAACCTACGCCCATGCACACTTGATGCTCTATACATGTGCTCAAAACTAATTTACATATGTGGTTAACGTTAGAATACCAGGTAAACGCGACCACAAGTGTCTGGGCGGGAGTGCGGTTCAAACTATGACTGCGACCGCGGTTCAAACCGCGACTGCGACCGCGGTTCAAACCGCGACTGCGACCGCGGTTCAAACCGCGACTGCGACCGCGGTTCAAACCGCGACTGCGACCGCGGTTCAAACCGCGACTGCGACCGCGGTTCAAACCGCGACTGCGACCGCGGTTCAAACCGCGACTGCGACCGCGGTTCAAACCGCGATTGGGACCGCGGTTCAAACAGCGACTGCGACCGCGGTTCGAACCGCGACTGCGAACGCAATTAAAATCGCGTCTACGATCGCGTCTCAAACCGCGACTGCGGTTCAAACCGCGACTTCGGATGCAATTAAAATCGCGTCTCAAACCGCGTTTGAGACGCGATCGCTGAAACAATCAGACGCGGCTACAAAACCGCAAACGTAGCCGCAGTGGACGCAATTCCGGTTTCTGCGCCATTAATTCTGTCCGTGACTGTATACCACCGCGTCTAACAAGTGATTTACGCAACTGTTCAGCGCATTGTCGTATGCCGACTAACCATGCCCAGATGGAATTGATAAAATCCATTACCGATTATGTATTCAGTGCACGCGATCCATTTTCAACGATATTCTGCGAAAACACATTATAAACCAAACACGTTTGAGGATTGGACAACAGAGTTCCATCCAGGACCGGCTATTTTCACCAAAAATTCTGAGTCCGCGTATTTAGTCCTTTAAATATGGCAACTCTAATCGACAAGATGATATTGCTGTCAGCCCCTTGGCAACCACCGCTGCCACTGTCGTTAATTCACCGAATATCCACCAGAGCACAATGAAAATGCTCGCTAATCGTTGCGTGATCGCATGTCTGAAAAATATACCACAGAAAATAACCCCTAACTAAATATTTCAGACTAAAATTAGTTTTTGCTTAAAAAATCTTCAAAACCACGTCATTCTACTAAATATTATATGATCTTAACAATACTATAGAGTGACCAAATTTTAGGCTAACTTCTTGTATTATGCTACCTACTGCACACACAAGTCTATTTTCTGCTTGTTTCGCATTCCTAGTCTTTGCTGTTCTAAGTTAAGCAGTAACATACAGAGCCCTTCACGTAAATTTTGCTGCGGATGCGGTGAGGTTCGAATCCACAACGGGACAGACACGGCAACCTACGTCTGCACATACAACACAATCATTGAATAATGAAACATATCACAATCGTCATTCAATGGACTGTTGTGATGTACATTTTCAAAATTTCATACCTGAAAAATAGGTTTAACAGAGTCGTGTGGATGAAATCCAGTCTCTTTGCAGTTACTTATTTCGTGCAAACCAAAATCAGGACTCAAATTGAAAATTCCATTCCTAAAACAATATATTTAAAATGGTTACAGCGGTTATCCTTCAATTAAACTGTAGATAAACGACGTCATAATCTGTATTCTCATAAATACGAATAAACGTTCAGCCTTAAAAGCAACTCAAGCATTGTTAAAAGTAAAAAAAATAAGTAATAATTTCAAATCAAGCATTGTTATTATTATTATTATTATTATTATTATGATGCAAGCAAATTGTTACTGTTGTTGAAATTACGACGGGACTAAGTTTTTCGTTAGAACGTTAAACTCAAAGTTGATTTAAAGCTGTAAGTCATCACACTTTTGGATACACGCATACTGAAACACATCTGGACGTACTCACTCGTCAAACTTGGGAGCGCAGACTATCGCAATCGCTTCAGGTAACATTAACTGATAAGCGCAGTGTGTATGCATATCAACGCTCGAAAGGAAAGCAGTTTGAGAAGGATGAGTCTGCAAAAACATTCTGGTAACATATAAGAAATTGATTTTATACTTCAATATCCATTTTCCGTGTCCGTTATTTCCATCAAGATCCGCTTCCGTTTCCGTTACTTTTAATATCCGTTTACTCTTTGAGAAAAGAATATCTAATATTAACGCAATGGCGCATATATGCTGTGCGTGTAAATTATAAAAACCGAAAATATACCGGAAAATCAGGTGAAAAGACACTGGATTTAATACCGAAACCGGATACTGAAAAATACCTGATTTTCCAAATGAATCCGGCATTAACATTGCACCCTGATGCTGTGTGACAAAAATATAAACAATTATCAATCTTAGCGTTTTAAAGATACAGTCACGGACTGAGTTAAGTACATTTAGAAACGACGATTACGTTATTACGGTTTCGGTTTTGCAGTCGCGTATAAGTATTTCAGTGACCGCAACTCAAACGCGGTTTGAGAATCGATTATAGTCGCGATTTTATTGCGATCGCAGTGAAATGCGGTTGTGATCACGTTTACGTGCTATTCTAACATTAACAACATAGAAACTAGTTTTATAATAAAAATCCAAAAGGGCGGGAGGCTGAGCTCATGAAACCCCCTGGCTACGTTTGATGTATGTGTTTTTTGATGTGGGATGATTTCCAGCCAGGGAAAAGATATCTAATAAATGAACTACCGTACTGAGTTAAAAAATTCACATAATTATATGTAGCCAGTGGAGACTCCAGGGGATGGGGGTTTCATCGCCCCACGGCATCGGCCTTAGCGCGCTGAAAACTTTACGATGCAAATGGTTAATAGCCAAAAACGTACTTTAAATATGTAAAATTTGGGAGCAGAAAAAGTATCATCGCTCACCGCAAACACCTGAATCCACCAGTGTATATTAGATCTAAGCCAGCTCACCTTCAACCCGTCGAACAAACCGTATATAATATTTTGAAGGCAGTTTTCAATTTCCAGGTTATTCTACGTTGTTTTGCTGTAACATTTGATTTGCTCGCTTATTCAACTCAACATGCACTTTAATTTAGGAGATATTGCTAGAGGGAGGCAGGGAGAGCTATAAGGTGGATCAAGAAAATCTATCTTAACATGGGATTCATTTTCTGAACTGGAACTTCCGGTAGAGCCTAGGCCGCTTTTGCCACCGGCATATTTAGCTTTACACTTTTAATGTCAATGCTCACTATAACCAGTCGTTGTGGGACTACATTTATTGAGCGAAGCTCGAACACACTGTAAGCAATTAAGGTAATATGCAAATTAGTTATTAGCTAACTATTCATTTATCGATTTTGGAGATTTGTAAGCAATTTCCTCACATTCCTCGCACCCAAAAACCCTTCAGCCGCCCTATAATTTTTGGAATAATTTAAAAAGTCCTAATTTTGTCTCGTCAATTAAGCTAATATGCAAACTAACTATTAGCTAACTATTCAATTATCGGTTTTGGAGGTTTGTAAACAATTTATTCAGATTCCTCGCACCCAAAAACCTTCAGTGAACCCTAAAAATTATTGAAATAATTTAAAAAGGCCTAGTTTTGTCTGGTCAAATTAAGCTAATATGCAAATTAGTTTTAGCTAACTATCCAATTATCGGTTTTGGATGTTTGTAAACTATTTATTCAAATTCCATGCACCTAAAAACCCTTTAGTGCTGAAATTATATTGCTTTTAACCTTAATAATTAGTGAAATATTGTAAAAGTCCTAATTTAGACGGACAGACGGACATCCACCTTTCGACCCCAAGTACAAAACATAAAACGCTTTGCGAAACTCCGAGCTTCGCTCGGAGTTTCGCTTTGCTCAATAAACATCGAACAAATACAATAAGCACATTTGCTTGTTAACGATTTTTTAAACCTGAACAAAGTAGTAACCAGGGTGTAAACGATAGTAAAAAACGAAAACAGAAACGGATATTGATCGAAATAACGAAAAGAGAAGTGTTTCTATAACTGAAACGGATACCCATTTTTCAACGAAAAAGATATCCGATTACAACCTGGTAATAAGTTTGCGTAATGGTAAGTGTAACCGCGTTTCTAACCAAAACTGTAACCACAACTGTAACCGCATCTTTAACCGCGTCTGTAACTGCAATTTAAACCGTATCTATATAACAGCGACGCTAGTCGCACCTGTAACCGCGAAACTGCATGCGCAACCGCGATTTCAACCGCAGTTTTTCTGTCCACCTAAATTGCGTTGTGAGCGATGGCGAGTGGAACCGTGTTTGCGTCGCGATGGCGGTTCGGCTGTACTTAATTCTGTCATGACTGTACATGCCACTTGTTTCACAAAAATGTTTTAAATTTCACATCTGAAATCATAGGTGATTTAATAATACTCTTTCAATGCACATACATGTATCCAACCCAACGTAACTAAATCGTGTTGATCTTGAAATTCGAAGATATCAGCCTCGTTTTCGGTTGTACATGAATCAGACGTTCCAGATTGCCGTGGAACCAAAACGTGTGTGACGACAAATCTATTGCGGCTCTTAAACAATTGTAACCAGCGTGCAAACGGAGGTCAAAATGAGAGCACGGACATTAGAAAACCTTGTCGAAAAACCGGAGGTAAAGTAAAATTAGGTATTAAAATAACGGTGAATTTGCTAATTTTACCAATAATCTGTAAAGTATTCTCAAAAATGTATTTTTTTAGGTTCTGGAGAATTCTTGGCAATTTCAGCTTTCAAAATTGCCTAAAAATTACAAACAAACTTGTTGACGCACGGGAACAGCTTTAAAAACATGAAGAATTTAACTACTGAAATTGGCTAAAACTCCAACAAGTCTACAAGAACCAAAGCCGAAGGTCGATTTTCTGCCGAGTTCCAGGCATACCTCTTGCTGGATAACTGACTGTTACATACAAACTTAGCAACTAGTCGCGATTCTAGCAAAATATACTTTGGCTCAAAAACACATTATTACATACAATTTATTAACTATTCGCACGCCTCTGGCGGTGAACGAATTCATTAGTTAACTAAACCAAACATTTGAAAATAATCAGTAACATCTAACATTAGTATCCGTTAATTAGAAATAAAATTTTGTTAAATTTACATTTCCTAGCAACAAAGAATTTTAGTAATGACGTAGTTTGTTCTATTATCGACATAAAAATTGTACGGCAATTTACCAATTTGCCACACAGGATACCACAAGTTTCAATATTGTTTTCAGTATTTACAGCTGCCACAGCCATAAATTGAACAATTGAATCACCGGGTATTATTACGTTTCTAAGAGTGCCGTCCGCAATCGAAATTTGAGGCTTTAGATTGCGATCTATTGCAGGTGCAGAAGCTGTAGGTCTAAATCAGCGATACATAAAAACGTAAGTCAATGATAATCCTATGATTTGCTAGTGTTGGAGGGGGCTGCTTCTCTATCCGAGCTCTCTATCACTACTACCTCGCCCATACTTAACCGTGCCTGTACTTTTTAAAATACCCGCAGCAAAACCAAAAAATAACTATAATTTCCACATTTTAAGTATACTTTACAGCAGTTTTGCCGTTGTACATGAATTATACGTGTATGTGCTATATAGATACGTACCTAACTATGACGTAAAGCGTGGAAATAATTCTAATTTTAAGGTACAAAACAATTACCTTTTCCACACAACAGATTTTGTAATTACAGTATACCGCTAAAAGCATGTCTTAGCATTATTTGCTTCTAAGCTCGCTAATTAACAACAATTTGTTACACTACTAGATAGAACTACAACATAAAAATAAATATATACAGGGTGCACCCGGAATTCCGGTTCCGGCTAGGACATCTTTCACTTTCCGGTTCCGCTAACTTTTTAACACTAAAAATAAACCATCGAAAATATATTTCGCTTCCCTTGATTACGAAAATCTAAAATCTTCAACTAGGGTTATTTCACCACTAATATTGCAAAAAATAGCTATTTGGTTACCTGGAGAGATATGGTTTCTCATTGGTTGACGCCGTAATGGCACCAGCGGCAGCGCTCCCCATTCGAAGCGGGTGACTGTTAAAAGAATGGTCGCCAGGTACTTGCGACGGGTTGTTCAAGTTAAAAGGGAATGAAACGTTACTGACGTCAGGTAATCGATCAAAAGTTTGTGACGAAATTACGTTCGGCTCAGCTGGAAACGGAGCATCGACTGGTTTATCAGCAATTACAGATTCCGATTCGGCAAGTTTGCGCGCCTCAAGTTCCGCGTATAGCTTTTCACTCATTTCCTGATACTCTTCTTCATATCTCTTCTCTAAAATCGCTTTGATTTCTTCTGCAGCGGAAAATGACGTTTCAGTTTTCTACAAAAAAGCGGTTTCGTGTAAGTTAATCACACAATACACCACCGCTCGTTGCATTTTAGTCCGATACCCCTGTTTCGAGAGAGTGTTAAGCTCAATACACATACATTCGGCAAGATACGAATATATTGCTCAAAATATTAGTGGAGCATTTCATGAATTCGGTGTCTGTAAACTATTATTGATTTTCGTCAATTAAACAAGCTTAGACTCCCCTAGATACAAGGGGGCGTGTAGCCCCAAAACGCGGCAAGCGCTCCATTGCCTGGAAGCATTCAAATGCACACAGAATGTACCCTGTTGCATACTTTTGTACGCAGAACGTACCCCCGTTGCATCCTCTTCTACAAGCTGGAGATCGTCCAATCTTGATTCAACTCAGGATTCCAACATTGCTTGCTTACCACAAAAATTTAGAAAGATATTAATGGATTTGCGAAAAATGCGTTAATTTGTTAAGTCATCAACTTCAAAACAAAATCATAATCAATTGCGACTGGCACTGTTTAAACTTGCATTACAGCTAGTATTCAGACCACGACTAAATGGTTATTTCTCGTATATGATAAAGTAGACTTTACAAAGAAATATCAACATACCGTCTTTCTTGCTTTCTTCTCCACAGCTGTCCAATGTGTGGTCTTAAATTCGTGATGTTTCGGTAGAATTTCGACAACCAGGCTGAAAAGCGGAAAACATTATTTACAACACATAAAAACCAATACAATAGGTATATACACAAAAATAGAACAGTCAGTCTAGGTTAGGATCAGGTTGAAAGCGAATACTCAGCTCCGGCTTAACCATAATATTGACCTCCGGCTCCAGCATTTCGTTTGTCGAATATCAAACTTTATTTAGCCACAGCTGCCTATTATAACTTGTGTGAAAAGTTGATCATTTTTTAGTGTAAGCGCGCAAATCAGAAATAGGGCAAGATCCTAATATCAGGGTGCGACGGTATAATATATCACTGACAACATACCAGAAATGGAGTCAGCTTCTGAGTTTGTTAGCGAAACCGGATGCTAAAAGCAGTGTTCTAACAGGAACTAAATTTTACCGGAACAGGAACAGGAATTGAGTTTCTTTAATAATTTTCACCACCGAATCACTGATGGACTTTTTGGAAAACTTGTCCAAAATGGCTTAAACGAATTGTCAGATCATTTCATCAGCAAGTTTTGCGAAAATACATCATACATAGTTTTTTAACACAATTAAAGTACATAATTACAAAATCATTCATGATGAAATAGCAAGTTTTCAAGGACAAAGTTTCTAATATTTACATGATTAGGCGTAATTTGCCACAAAACGGTAAAAATAGTGGTGTTTGCATATTTAAATGCAGGAACCGGAACCAGCAAAATTTAGTGTTTGCGCCACACCAAAGTATGTGTTAAAATAAGTTGTAAAGCTTGAGAATTCTTATTTTAATTTTTTACACTAGTGTTAAAAACTTCAGCTTCTTGCGGTGACTTGTCCGAAATGCAATCACAGTAAAATATTTAATGCGTAAATCCACTTGCGAAGCAATTTTATGATGTGCGGGACCGCAGTTGCAAATATTAGGTATCCGGTAAGTCTGCACCATCTATGGATAACGTTTTTACCGGATAAAAGGCAAATGCAATCACGTGTGAATAGATTGATTATATATTTCACAGCAACGCCACATTCTACTGCTATATATTCGAAAAACTCAGCGGCCTCTATATCACGAAACTGCAAAAAAGGTGAATTTGTTTCACGCCACTGGCTATTATAATAAGCCAGGCATTAGCGGTACCAGGCCATTTCTTCAGGTGCTTGCTTCTAGATTTTATATATTTTAGGCCATGTAGTAAATTGCATTTGTGCTAAAAACTTAAACATCGGCTACTGAAGCGTTAAATCACTCTATCCTTGTAACAATCAGATATCGTAATACATAAGTACCCTGATTTAAATACGGGCAACAAGATAGTAAAAGCACAAACAAACCTGCAATAACGACTGAAAAGAACAAACGCTTGTTCCAGATCATCCTCTTTTTTATATACCTGTGCCATACGATACACTTCGTTGGCTGAGTTGCAGTATCGTCTTATTGGAATTGACTGATCAAATTTTATTGTTGAACCTAAAGCAGTAACAAGAATAAACAATGCATACAATTATCAAGATTCATTTGTTTGAGTTATTCCGGAGCCAGAACTTTTACCGGTTCGAGGCTAAAGCGAGAGCTGTCACAGAGCTGGAGGCCGGTATATACGTACCAACCAATGTCAAGTTAGAATACGTAGAACTAACTATCAACACAAGCGGTGAAAGTCACGGTTAAGCCCCGTCATATAATGTGCTGGCCTGGCCCCGGAACGCATATCTACCTGAAACCTTGACCCATTCGCTGTGGTCGGTATCAACCGGTGCCAATTGTCAAGTAAAATAGACAAACGCGTTTTTGTGCAAAAAACGAAACTTGGAGCCGATATACAAGTACGCACTTTATAAAGTTTTTGCACGGCAAATAACCATATTCTTCTTCAATTCTTCACGACGCATTGAGTCAAGCAAGAAAATGCATTAAAACTGTGGTCCCAGATGGTCCCACGAAACCGAACGATGGCCCCCACCTCGGGCCAGGGCCAGCTCTAATAAATGACTTAAATATAAAATAATCTTCAGCACACACATAAGAAATCAACTGAACACAACAGAACGAACTGAAAATATTCTTAAGTTAATTAAAATTACCTGCATCAGAAAGCGCTTTGATACGAGTTTTTGGGTGAAGTTCAATCAATTCAGGAACCATTTTTACACTATTATCTTTTGATGTTTTTATGTTTTAAATTGAATCATAATATTATACACAAAATTTATCTTGGTTCTTTCTTGCATTGCTGTTTCGCACATTAAGGTACTACGTAGAATGTGTACATCAGTATTTTCCCTGTCGGATTTGCAATGTATTTGTTGTGTATATGTCCATACTATGCAGGTTGTCACTAAATAACAAGTTAATTTGATATTAGTAAATATTAAACAAAGTCTTAATTTAACGCCGATATTTCGAAACTCCAACACTAACAACAATTCGAGTTTTACACCCTCCTTTGTTATAGGGTCAAAAAATAATAAAAGTAGAAATACGCGTTATTTTCGTGTTCACAACGATGTGATGGATCAGAAAATAACATTTTACCAAATTTTGGCACTTTTTCAATTTTTTTCAGGCTTTCATGAGCGAAGGTTTTAAC
The DNA here is from genome assembly GCA_030248215.1 of Enoplolaimus lenunculus. NCBI lineage: Eukaryota > Metazoa > Nematoda > Enoplea > Enoplida > Thoracostomopsidae > Enoplolaimus > Enoplolaimus lenunculus. Next base: position 99,640 of record JASANG010001674.1, read on the forward strand.
TTATTGTTAACGACAATTATTAGGTCTGTGACATGCGGATGTATGGAGGCAAATAATAATCGCATGCTAATGCAGCACATCGGTAAAACATTGATGCATATGTAGTGCTTTCATATGCAAAAACGGTAAAAACATGGAAGATACCAGAAACATGTGTATGTTGAGGTTCTTATAAGGCATAAAAACAGAAACACTAGCAGTTGATTGTGAGGCTGCTTGCGTGGTTCAGTCGATAGCGCGCTGGACTGATAATCTGGCTACCGTGCTCGAAACCTCCTTGGAGCGTCCCTCATTTTCAGCTGAGAAATCAGAACTAAAAACTGCCGTACCCTAGCCTACCCAATTATCACAAGGTCTATAATGAGTTGCTCAGTGTGGGGGTTTGTGAGGAGGCGGCCCCCATCCTATTTAGTTTACCTTTAGAATAGGAGGGCGTTCAGGGGGCGGTAGCCCCCCTGAAAGACTTAAAATGAAATATTATGTCAATCTTGGTAGGAACCGGGATATCAGATCACACCTTTAATTAAGTAGCTGGAAAAGCGGGCTTCCGGAGCAGGGATCGAACACTCATCCTACGGATCCTTAAGCGAACACTCTACCACTGCGCCACTCAGCACGTCTCTCCAACTGCATTTTTCACTGAATATAAAGTCGACCGTATTCGGCCGGCTAGCATACAGTGTACTGCACTATATTGAATTGTATATGACGGATAAGCATGACTCACATGCTTACATGCCCTTATTTTCAAAAAGAACGTCCCTTGACCGCCCCCTTCCCTCCCTATTTTCGACAAGGATGCCGTGTTCACAAGGCGGCAATTTACCATTGCGTCCACGGAGTACCACTGCGCCACTCAGCACGTCTCTCCAACTGCATTTTTCACTGAATATAAAGTCGACCGTATTCGGCCGGCTAGCATACAGTGTACTGCACTATATTGAATTGTATATGACGGATAAGCATGACTCACATGCCCTTATTTTCAAAAAGAACATCCCTTGACCGCCCCCTTCCCTCCCTATTTTCGACAAGGATGCCGTGTTCACAAGGCGGCAATTTACCATTGCGTCCACGGAGTATTACTGCGCCACGCAGCATGCCTGACCAACTGAATTTTTCGACGACTATAAAGTCGACCGTATGCTGCCGGGTAGGAACCAAGGACATCAGACCTTTCTACTGTGGTACAGTGGAATGACTTAGCTAGGGGCAAAATGGCCGAAACAGAAAGAAACAAAATGAAAAGGAAAGAAACAAGCAAAAGCAAAGGAAACAAAAACGGAAAAATAAGAGTTGAAAATCAGGATAAAATTTATAAAATTATGCAAATTTGGTTAACATGCGTGGGCGACTAGCCCAAATATGGAGTATTATGGTAAGATTAGAAGCTGAAAATCACGGGGTTTTTGTATTCTCAGTCGGATTTATTGTTTTTATTGAAAATAAGTGAGATCTTGTATCTTGAGCGCTAAGAATTGGTTTACTACCTGGCTTTATAGTTTACTTGGAAGAACTCGACTTTGGAATCGTAAGTAACCTTGAATTATTGTGCATATTAAAAATAGTATTATGAGCGGAAAAATCATATTGCAAACCGAGTCCGGTGTGTTGGGCGCCGGAGTCTCGCAGTGCTAGGCAGCGCGTTCAGCGGTCACACCGGAGTTCGGTTGCGTCTGCTCCGCTCAATTAACACGTAGAATCTTTACTGACAAATTGACATAACACACAAATAGCGGTATAAGCAATAGTACAACTCGTCCCGTAGATTAGAACCAAAACTACTTAAAATCTCCGGTAACAACCGTACTGTAAAACTGTTATTATTGTCATTCTGTATAACATTGCCTTCGGTATAACCGTGTCCGTGCCTTTGTCTGTAAATACGTTTCATAGTAAATCTTGAATACCGACCGTGTCGTTGGTGAAGGGCGATTACGCTACCGTCATAGATCTGAAACACACGAGCCGTAGATACAAACCCATCCGAATCCGACATGGTGACCACGATGGTCTATGATTGATCTAACGACAACGACAAAGGTATATAAAAAGAGATCGACTACGAATTGTAAGTAAAAACTTTAATTTTTCCTATTTACCAGCGCATTCGAAATGCCCTTAAAAAGAACACCAGCCCGATTATCTGTTAAAAAACCAAACACTAGACAATATACTAGAACAATGGCAGAAAAAGCACAACAGGGACTAGTAACAAATTTAACGGAATCCCCCAAATCAAGCACGAAAGGAATAAAATCACAACAGACCCAGAACTTAACCCCGGATATACGAATACCAGACACATCTGGTCAAATACCGACAACAACGCAGGAATTAAGTACTTTAGCACCTTCGGTGCACTACAAACAGACTCAACGAAGTACAGATAACCCTGTAAGTAGTCTTGATTCAGCAAAAACGGCAATCGACTACATCACACAAAAACATAGATATATCCACTCAAAAAGTGGAACCAACATGGACAAAACCATCGACATCTACAAATATTGATTTTGCAACTACGTTGTCGAAACAATTGGAAACCACTGTAATAAAACATCCAGGATTTCCAATACAACAGTCTGATCTAATGACGCCGATAGGGAATCTACCCCAAAACACAGCAAAACCATATTCGACATATCCGTATGCACAAACGTCCTATAGCCAACCTAAAATGGCTATACAGCCAATATTGACAACGAACACTGGCTATAAACCGCTATTACCGTTTGACCAACTGCCAGAATGATCATTTAACACAGCGGATAAAAAATTAGAACTGGAATTGACCAAAACACAGGAACTTGGTGATAACATAGCTAATACTAGCCGACATAATATCACCACTCCACAAAATTTTGTACCTGTAACAAATATACAGGGATTTCCCCCACAACAGATTACCAATATGCAACCACAGAATCCAATGGAACAATTGGTTAACACATTTAACCCACAACAGTGGGCAATATTTAACCAAATACCTCGAGCAATGCCGTTAACAACAACAAATGTAGAAGTACATCGACATATCGAAGGAGATACTTCTCCATCATCAAGACGTAGTAAAACATCATCCCGACGTAGTAACGATACCATAAAAACAGACATTGACACATCGGATACGGAATATAATTCCGTAGTGGATAACCCGATGTCATCACAATTAATTACGCATCCACAGAAACAGGCGCCAATTGTTATTCACATGCCTGATAAAATTCCGCTTGTGCCACCATATGATGGTAAAACCGATTTTAGTGTCTTTTTACGTAAATTCAATAGAATTTTAAATACATCTAAAATACAGTCGGAAGAAACAAAATTACGATTATTCAAGGGTTGTCTGCGCAATAATGCGGAAACTTACCTTGAATTATTAGAGGATCAATTTCCTTTATCACAAAATGATATTGAATTTTTGATATTGAAATTTCAAGAACGATTTGGTGAATCACCAGATTTGTCCAGTAGAATAGCTACATTCCAACGCATACAACAAACAAGTAGCGTGGATGACTATGCAGATGCACTGTTAGCATACTGGACACGATACTTAGAAAAGCAATTCGCAAACACTGTTGAGGCTCGCGAATTGCTATGTCAAACATTTATTAAAAATTCAATGGCAGGTCTGAAAGAACGTCTACAATTAGGAATGATAGAATCATTCACCGAGCTGCGAATCCGTGCAACAAAATTGCAGCAACAATTAGAATTAGACGGAATCATTACAATTCCTAAAAAATCGGAACAATCCGATATTAGGAACAATCGCGCACGGACGAACACAAGTACAACAACGAGTACAACAACAAAGGAACAACCAAATAATAAGCAAAGCAACGAGAAAACAACAAAAACGTTTATGAACAGCGGTAATAACGCTAATAAAACAACTAATACCGCTGAAAATTCTATGCGGAAAACGACAGGCCCCCGTCCGCGAAAAACAGAAGAAGAAATTCAAAAATTACGTGAGGCGGGCTTATGTTTTTATTGCGAAAAAGCCGGACACATGACAAATGACTGTCCGGTCCGACAGGCAGTTGCCGAACGCGTTAAAAATTGGCAACAGAAGCAAGGCGCCCAAGGGGGGACAGCGAAACAACCACAAACTACTGCTGTACCCTGTATATACTGTAAGAAAACAAATCATAAAGCTGAAGAATGTTTCTTCAAACCTGGTCACGAAACGAGTAGCACGACAACTTCGAATACAGCAACAAAGTTACCTGCAAAAGAAACAAAATCCGAGCAGGTATCACAAAAAGCAAGTCATATATCAAGTGCAAATTCGGGTATCAACCCTCACTTGATAATATTAAAGACTAATGCACCCCGGGATACAAGAATTCGAAAACTACATGAACAACCGATAGCAAATATACAATCGGTATCCGAACAGAAAGCAAATTCGTCACATGTTGAACTTTGCGTAACAAAACCTAAAGGTATGTACATAGAAATGGGTATCCAAGGGTATCTATTAACGGGAGCAATTGATACTGGTGCTGACATTAGCATGATGCATGTCGCAATATATCAAAGATTTTTCCCGACAATACCGTTAGACACATCAAATAGAATAAAATGTAGAACATATGACAGTAGGACAGGACAAGAAACACTAGGCTCCATGAATTTTCCAGTAACAATCGGAGCGGTGCAAAAAACAGTGGCAATCCATATAGCACCAGTTTTACAATCTGCATTAATTATAGGCGACGATACTTTATCCGAATTCGGAATCGTCATTAATTATAACAAGTTTACAGTTACTGTTGATAGGAAAGTTATTCCTTCATGGCGGCAACGTCAAATATATAACGACGGTGAAATTTCATATGAATATATCCCCAATCCAAAACCACATAGACCTCCTGGCAATAAGCTGAAAGACCCAGAAATCGAAATCGGTCAGTATACCGATTCCATTGATGAATCTGATAAGAAGGTAACAAAATTGTTAACATATAAAGACAACAAAACAAAATTGTTGTCACAACAAGATGCAAAGGAAATGGCAAATAGCAATCCTGTGTGTAACAATAAAAATAAAGATATATACACAGATACAAAAGAGCAGGAAATATATGATGTACTACCATCAATAGGAACGGCTAATATATGCCGAGTTGCAGTATCGTTGGATATTCCTGCATCAGCGACTACCTGGGTTCCTTGTACTACGATTGATACAGAATCAGTACAAGATATATATGTAGAACCCCAATTTGCAGAATCAGTACCACTGGATTCAATAATTGTACCGTGTATGAAAACGCAGAAACGAAAAGATCAAGTGTTAATACCAGTTACGAATATGTCGGGAAATTCCGTACATTTAATAAAAGATATGCAAATTGCACAGGTAGAAAAAGTAGAAGTAATACAAGAAGTATTACAAAGAAAGGACGCAACTATAAGTGCAACGGCATTAGATATAGCCGACAAATTGCCACAACAAGAAATAAAAACAATTGGACAACATACTGACATAAATACAGTCGCAATTTCTGATGTTGATAAAAAGGCTCAGCAATTGCATAACTTTACAGAATGGCTATTAGAACAGGTATCGGACATGCAAGAAATCCCTATTCCGGAAGGTGTAACTCTCGACCCACACGATTTTCAAGGCGAGCAGTTACGCCAAATTAAAGCATTATTATATTCAAATAACGATATTTTTGGTGCAGAAACAAAACCGTTAGGAACAACTGATGTTGTTAAACACCGTATAATAGTACAGACACAAAATCCTATACAACAAAAAGTTAGAAGAGCGGCTTATGCACGCCGCCAAAAGATAACCGAATGTGTTACAAAAATGTTAGAAGACGGCATAATTCAACCGTCAAAAATCCCATGGGCTTCGCCCGTCGTATTGGTAAAAAAGAAAGATGGCGGTTTACGATTTTGTATTGACTACCGCCAAGTAAATGATGTAACCAAAAAAGATAGTTTTCCGCTACCGCGGATAGACGAAACTATCGACGCCCTCCGTGGGTCGAAATACTTTACAACAATAGATTTACAATCTGGATATTGGCAAATCCAGATGGACGAACGCGACATTGAGAAAACAGCATTCATATGCCACGAAGGCTTATATGAATTTAATGTAATGCCTTTCGGACTAACTAACGCTCCAGCAACATTCCAGAGAATGATGCAAATGGTCTTCTCTGGATTGTTGATGGAGATATGTCTCTGTTATCTAGACATTATAGTCTTCTCTAGATCATTTGCACAGCATCTCATGGATTTAGAACGAGTATTCGACAGACTACGTGAAGCCGGGTTAACAATAACCGGCAGAAAATGTGAATTTGCAAAACAAAAAGTCCAATTTTTAGGACATGTAGTCTCAAACGGGGGAATTGCCCCGGACAACGCAAAAATAGCAAAAATAAAAGAATGCCGAATACCGAAAAATATAACAGAATTAAGATCCTTTTTAGGATTAACAGGATATTATCGACATTTCGTGCAGAATTATGGTATTATAGCACATCCTCTGTACGAATTAGTAAAAGGAAACCAAAAAGGTAAGTCCATCGAAAATAGATGGACTGAAGAATGCACAACAGCATTTGAACAACTGAAACAAAAACTGATAGAATATCCTGTATTAGCATATCCAAATCATAATAAACCTTTTATATTGAACACAGACGCAAGCAATAATGGAATGGGATTCCTGCTTTCCCAAATCACAGAAGATGGGATGGAACACCCCATACATTATGGAAGTCGCAGGTTTACACCTGCAGAAAGACAATATGCTATAACTGAAAAAGAATGCTTAGCAATAGTTACAGCATTCACAAAATTTAGACCTTATTTATTAGGTGCATTTACAACAGTTATAACCGACCATGCACCTTTAACGCAAATACTAAACAAAATTAGACCTGCTGAGGCATTAACACCTCGCTTATTGCGTTTTGCATTAAAACTGCAAGAATTCGATTTCATGGTTATTTACAAACCAGGAAGAAAACACCAAAATGCAGACGCATTATCACGACCGCCAATATTAAACGGCGAGCTGGAAACAGACGCAACGGATATGACAACAACACCTGAACACGACACTCAATTACAAATACGCGACAAAAACATAAAACAAGAATTGGAAGTACAATTACCCATTGTACTTCAAATAACTGAAACACAAAAACAAAACCCCCCTAACACTGAAAGCACAGAAAAAACGGAAAAATAACTGAAGAACTAGAAAACAATTGTGATTCTTACTTTGATATAGAATCACCATGGGATCCAGAGCAATTGAAGATTGCTCAATCCAATGATGAAAAATTTGGACCATTGATACATTTGCTAGAACACGGATCAATACCCAATAATTTATCTTCTGAATTAGAAGATTGGGTATATAAAAATGAAACACGTTTTGTGTTATACAATAATATATTGTATCAAACAAAACGAAGATTAAAACCCATCAAATCTGAAAAATTGGAATTTCAATTGGCAGTGCCAATAATATTCCGAAAAACTTTGATTGAACAAGCACATTGTTCAAAATACGGAGCACACATGTCTTTTGACCGTGTGCTAGGAAAATTAACCCGAAAATTTTATTGGCCAAATATGTCGCAAGACATACAACAATTTATTGAAAAATGTGTGCCGTGTGCACGTTTTAAAACAGGACCTAACCGTAAAAATGAACTAGAACCAATCAAGGCCGTTTCGCCTTTTCATATATTAGGCGTAGACGTAATAGGACCGTTACATGAATCAGACGATGGAAATAAGTACATCGTCTGTTTCATGGACTACTTTACAAAATGGCCTGAGGCCTTTGCAACAA